>NXFV01001613.1:0-81123 GCA_002803225.1 Gamarada debralockiae | reverse complement strand
GGATCACTACTCTCTAAATGTCAAGCTGCTTTCACATTCTACAATTATGACCTCGCAACACGTATGTTCATGCCTAGTAGACCAATCCACATTATGCCAAAGGGACGGGCTGAGCACTATTACAACCCTTCACCGCGGCATCTCTCATGCAGCATATGTCACCTTATGCAAAGTGAGAAAAAGGCCTGAGCACCGCTACACCTCCATCCTCTAAGATATCTTCCAGTTTTACCAGGACGCCACCATGTTGAAATGTTGGATTTGGGGGTCTGAGGCTAGGACTGAGGGATCTTTCGGGATTTCATTAACCTAACTATGTCTCCCCAGCATATACTCAGCTCCTATAGAATCCACCATTCGGATCTACCTAAGAGATTATAGCCTTTGTAGACCAATGCAGCGTCCGATCCTGATTGTTCCCAGCCTCGAGTCGAGTTTTTGGAACTGTCGACTCAATAAGGACAACAAGCCGGTCGCCAGTTCTTGCGCAAATAGCAAAACGGACCAGATTGTGAAGGATTTGGGGTCCAAGGCTTTGAGGATAGAGAACGATTTTCAAAGAGTGAGGTACTTGAAGTTGTGCTTCTGTCGCTGCTCGTTGCTGGGTGCTAATCCGCAGTTGTGTCGAGCCGCTTGCAATCCCTGTCAGCTGAGCTTCGAAATTTTGACTAGCCATAACCCTTGTTTCATAATCGGTCCATATCAATTAAATACACACGTCTTTGGGTTCGTCTCTTGGGCAGGAGCCGTATCTGAGGATGAATCTGTTTAATTGGTATATCAGACCGCTCGATGACCTAGCACTCACCTCAGGCGCCGGATCGCAGCAGGAAAGAGCCATGCGCCTACTGCAAAGTTTACTGAGTACCCCGATCCGAGTCAATTGGCAACCGAGAAGGCGAATGTGTCGGTCACGGTGCAGATCAAGGTGCCAGTCGAGCTAGTAACGTCACTTCTAAGGGCAGCAGAGGAGCAGAAACAGATACAAACAGATACAGGCAAACCGGGTTGAAACCAGCATGAGGACATCACCGAAACAATCGTCGCGCTCATGCCAGAGAGTTGATATGTCTAGAGTTGGGGAGGAAGACAAGAGCAAGGCACAACCAGGGGCAATAAGGCAAGCGATTGAGAAGGAGATCCGCACAGCGGAAGGTCCCGCGAATTGGCTCTGTATTGCAGTGATCGAGGACCTTCAGAACACAATGGATCAGGGTGAGATGCAGACATGAAGCCGAGCTTCAACGGGTCAAGGAAGCGGCTCAGAAGACTGCGGCAACTGGCGCTCGGGTGTTACGGGACCAGCTCTACCAGTGAATATAGACAATGCCAACCGAATAGCAATTCTCGATCAGGACGGAGGGGTTCAACCCGGGGCCGCAGAGGCCCTAGGGAAGGAGAACGAGTCCACATAAAATCACATGGCTCAGTAGAAAGAACGCGGGGAAAGCCTGTGGATCAATGGTTATTCATGTCACTAGAGGCAGCGGGGTAACCCGACTGCTACAGGGTCAATACTTCCATGTGGAAGAGGAACCAGCTTATACCAGGGTCTTTGAATCACGACACAGCCCGAAGCACTGCTATAGATATCAAGAAATGGGACACAAGGCGTTTTCATGCACGAAACCGCGGGTTTGTGTCAAATGCGAATATCAAGAAGGGATTCCGAAATGCGTTCCACGCGGAGGACTACATGAATCGTTCAGCAGGAATTTCTGAGCGCTCTACTATACCCGTCATGGATAAAACGCTTCAGGTACTCTAATTGAATGCCCGGAAGCAGAGTACGGCTCAGCACAGCTTAATGAACGACGAACAACTGAGAGGTGTTGGCGTACTGGCGATTCAAGAACCACCGGCATGGAAGCAGGATGAGAAAATGAGCCCAAAAACGCAAAGAAATACCTATTTGTACTCCACCCAAGCGCCTTCGAAAGCGACCACGAACATCTACTACGAACTCGGCCTCTGTGTCAGTGGACGGTCAATCAAGCCGTATTGTTTCGCGTGACGTTCCCCCAAATACTTCTCTCTCTGATCAGATCGATATCGAGCATCGAAAAAGCCAAGGAAAAGGGGCCTGCCTGTAGAATTACAGCAGGACGGAAAGATGGATTGATTTCAACTTGGCGAGGAGCACCCGAGGAGAAGACTTGTCCCGCAGACGTCCCAAGGCTGCTAGGAGATTTGTGGTGACTTTAAGCGGGTTCTCTGCGAGTTTGATGGGCTTTGTCTCATTGGGATCCGCCCACACGTAGGAAAGTGCTTCGTATTCGGGATCCTCATCGAAAGACACAACTTTCAGCACACACTGCACAACAGTATCGCATTTGTTGGAAGGGTGTAAAACCATAAGGCAGATTTCGTGTTTGCTGACTTGAAGTGGTGAGTAGAGCTGGCTGGGAGACAAGATGATGATAGATATATTGACTGAAGGTAGAAAGTAAATGGAAAAGTTCGGGATATGGAGTTTTGTTGCCTAACGCGCAAGGAAATTTTCAACTTAGATTGGGGCTGAGTACTCAGCCAGCTACTCCAGGCCGTAATTGATCCAGTGTCACCCTACTCTTCTCTTCGATAGCCCGGCACGAATTTCAAAAGACCTTTCGAGAAATTGAGGGTATCAACGCACAATTGGCATATCTATACGCATATTCCACTTGTAAAACTGCGTCTGAAATGAAATCTTTCTGAATTATCCATCAATGTCTGTAGACATGCGGTCATAGCACTACAATATAAGTACAAGTTCCCATTTTTGCGTCCAGGTCATATCTCCCATCTTGCCATCCATGATTGCATTAAAGCACAATTCCTATCGCTCATCACTGAATGCCCCAATCATTATCATCAGCCACATCATAATCGATATTCTCCGGTTGCTCATTACCATGTCCGCCTCTTGCTGGGCTTGAGGTACGAGCCATTGCATCGCCTTCGTCCATCATGATATCTTCGCCGTTGGAAGCCTTCAGGGCAGCCAGATTGACAGGCGGGAGCGGTGTCTGAATCCAGGATAGCTCGACTCTGCCAACAGAGGGCAGTTCACCACCAGGAAGGCCGTACATGAATTTTTCGGCAGTGAAGCGGTCTTTGAAGGTGATTGTGGCGCGCTCGGGAGTGATTTCGAGATCGGTGAATTCTCCAATACCCTAGGTCCATATTAGCATGAGCTTGATAATAACATATCAAGGAAACTTACCAAGAGATACTGTCTGAGACTTTCGTCCTTCTCCGGATCCGTGAAATCCACACCAGCCAGGCCGACCTTCTTAGGACGATTATCAAGGTTGTATGCCCCACCTCCTCTGGCAAATGGTGCACCACCACGTCCTCTATAACCTCCGCGAAAGCCTCTTGGAGCGAACGTTCCCCGTCCTCTATACCCACCTCGGCCTCGTCCTCGTCCACGGCTGCTCCAAGAGTCATCAGGTAGAGATGGATCGATGCCTAGCGACTTTGCCTCAGCTTCTAATGCGGCCAGCTGTGCTTTCAAGGCTTCGGTCTGGGAAGTCGACTTCTCACTCGGAGCTAGTGTGCCCCCATCTGAACCAGCTGTCAGAGTGGTCGATTTCCCTGACTTCGCAGCTATCCTCTCCATTAACTTCCGCTTTTCCTCAGCTTGGCTCTTCAGAAGGTCTTCCTGTCGCTTCTCTAACTCCTTCCGCGCAACTTCCATTTCCCGTTTCTTCTTCATCTTCTCCTCGTGCGCCTTCTGAACTTCTTGCTGCTTCCGAGTGAACTCCTCAATATCAATTTGCGGCTCTGAGTCTGCTCTCGTCGGGGTTTGTGTGGGTGTGGCTCCATTTGCTCCATTTGACGGCTTGGATACCGATGGTGGCTGTGGGAGCGAACCCTGATCGACATACCAGTAGACCTTGACGAATCTGTTATCGAAAATGACTTTTGGAGAATTGTATGCTGCCTTTGCGCCTTCATAGGTGTCATACTTGACAATAGCCAATCTCTTGTACGGTCGCATCGAGACTTCTACAATGTTGCCAAATTCGGAAAAGAACCTTCGAACCTCATCCTCTGAGAACTTCTCTTCGGGGATCTGCTCCACCACAATAGTCGTCTTAGTCTTGTCATAATTCGGTCGGTCGGAAGAGAACTCTGCTCGGCCACCACGTCTGCCGTTGTAACCTCCGCGATCACCGCGCATGCCACCGCGTCCTCTTCCTCGATCGTTCCCTCGGAACGCAAAGTTGCCAGGGCTGCCATTGCTGCTTTCCACACCAGCCATGAGACTTGAATTACTCGGATCATATTCTTCGCCATTGCTTCCAGGTGGAACATATATCGAATCCTGCCCGTGCTCAAACATGCATGTATTTCCCCTCGCGCAGAATCCCTTCTGGTCATAATCTCTGCAACGTTGTTTCTTCGGTGGCATACCCTGTGTAGGTCCTCGGGCTCCAGGTGAGGAGGCTTGTGGGAAAGGTGGCATACCAGATAGAGGAAACCCCATCGCCTGCATCGCCATTATAGCAGCCATAGGATTATTCGGATCAATAGGAGGCATTCCTGCCGGAGGGCTAGGCATACCAGGCATATTCGGAAATCCCTGCGGAGGCATACCTATCGAAGACGGTCGGCCTTGGAATCCACCTCTGCCATTGAAATTATCGAAATTGCCACGGCCCATATTTCCTCCCATTCCTCCCCGTCGCGGTTGCTTGAACGCTCTACCATTTAGGTCGCCATATGGAGGACCTCTATCTTGCGCATCACCATCTCCACGATCGTTGTATGAACGTTTCCGCGAGCCGTTTTGCGGCCCCAATGGAGCGCCTGGCATACCTGGATTACCGTACGAAGGAGCAGAGGGACCTGTCGGTGGCGCAAAAGGTGGTAGGGACTTTTGTCGAGGAGGAGGGGGGGCACCTGGTAGGTATGATTTGTAGCGAATCGCATCGAAAACGTCTTGAACAAAGATGGAAGAATCTTCTTTGAGGAAATCTGGTATCCTGCAAGTTCTCGGAGTTAGTATGCCTAATGGAGAATAACTGAGGGTTAAAATATGGTCTCATTGACTCGCAAAAACCCTAAAGAAGGAAACAATGCTCACTCAGCCTCGCACAAAGCTCGAACCGTGTTCACATCTCCATCGTGTCGTAACAACGCAAGAACATAGTCCGCGAGGACATCGGCATCTGCATCTGACCTGGAAAGTGATAGGTATCAGCTTTGAATCCATCATGAAGAGCGCGTGTTGGTTTGACATACGTATTTTCGAGTCTTTTGACTATGAAACTCTTCAGGAGTGGCGCATCTTCCTCAGAGAACAACATTTTGCTAATGTTTGATATCACTGATGTCGTAATCGCCAACAGCGTCTTTGTATCGTAGATCAAACGCTCATTGTTGTTGGTAAGTGTTTGTTGAAGACGCGACGGCTTGGACTTCGACTTCGTGGCTCCGCGAAGAGCTTCAATCAATTTTTGGACCTGGTCCGTGCGCTCGGTCAACTAGACTAGTTCGTCATTTCCTCATGCTCCAGCCTCGTCTCAGTAAATCTTTGTGAACAATCACCATGAAGCCGCTGTATTTGGAAGTCTCTGTCTATGTACTTGAAAAACTCAAAAGTTCCCTAGGACCTAAGCCAGGACAAGATACAACAGTCATGTTGGGGTTTCAGGGGCTAAGCATCCATCGTGAGAAGAGCCTGGGTCAGGAGATTCACAGATTATCATCAGCAGTTGTGAGCTTCATCTTTGGACACCTATCGTGGTGTTCATTTGGACTTGTACATATATATGGCTCTCTACATCTATATCATTATCGTTATACAGTACTCCCTTCCTCAACCCTGCGATCGTCCCTTTCGGCGTCCAAGGCTCCAAAGGCTCCTCCGTTGAAAGTTCAAGCACTGAAATAGTGAGGGGCTCCCCGGCACTCTCGAGTCTCGCTTTAACAACAGTATCACCTCCGAGGCTTTCTCCTTTGCTTTCTGGCCTTGCTGAGTCCTTTCTAACGGCTTGGCAAGCCTTCCCAGCCATTTTGTTCCCAATTAGCTTTTGATGCCCCTGTTCCCAAGTACTGATTTCTCATTCCCGTCCTCTCCCTTCCTGTGCTTGTCGCCCCCCTTCTCCTGATCTCTAACCTCAACACCAACACTCTTTTTCCCTTTCCGCAGCCAAAACCACAAAAGTGCAAACGAAGCTGGCGCCATCAACACAATCCCCGCCATCATCGCGAAAGCCACATGTCTCAACATTCGTCTGTGTCTCCTCGCCTCCACTCTCAAGACTGCCAGACTTGGAGAGGTAGGTACCTTCCCTGGGGGCGCGATGACAGACGGTGGAGTCGTAACACTAATTCGCTCGTTGGACTCGGAGGCGGTGGTCCTGTTGTCCAATTTGCTGGATTTGAGCCCAGGACAAAATCCATGCTTCCTCCATTCGCAAAGATGTCGTCCCATGTTAGTCAAGATTTCGTCCATAGTTGCCCATTCGCGCGGAGAGATTGCATGTAGAAAGAGGTGTCGTAGCCATTTACGGCCATCACGGTGAGTAATCTGCCTCCACTTAGGGAAATGGTTGTATTGGCGAACCAGGGGGATCCGATGAGGAATGTGGTTTGAACAACCATCGGGTAGAGATCAAGCATATTCTAGAGAAGCTAGGATTCTATTGCTCCTGCATCATTATTCCCTGGGAGTCCTCCGGGTATTGGGGAGCAGTAGGCCTTTGCTATGTTGTGACTTTGCATAACGCTGAGGTCTTGACGGCCAGCATAGTTATAGAGATAAGGTGTTGTGAAAGAGGGTTCGTTTCCGGATTGAAGATGGTGTTGTTGTATGCTGCTGACCGACCGGAGGTGTTGATCCCAGGCTTGAACACGGTTTGCAATCGAGAAACGAAGGCGTTTGTCCCGCCTGAAAGACCAATCATTGTATTGACGTCGTGGTTGGCATTGAATGAGTACTCCCAAGGAGAGCTTCATAATAAGCTGTTCAAGTATTAAAGTTAGCATTACTTATTAGAGAAGAAGGACTACAAAGAGCTCTGACCATCGCCCTAGTACCATCCTCCACTTGATAATGGGTCTTGCTTGAGAAATCCAGCTGTAGTCCGAGGTACCAGAAAGCCCGTAAAGTTGAGTGAGGTCACATTCGGATCCCAGTGATTTCTCCAATTCCGAGATCTCCCAAGATACTTCTTTGCATCGTCCGTCTTCCCCAAGCCAGAAGCTACCTGATACAGAGAAAGTCGTTCACCGAATATTCAACTGCCATAGTGACCGATCTTCCATACGTTGGAGTGATGTGTCCCAGCGAAAGCCAATCTAGGAGAATGCCACGGCCCTCCTTTGTCGACGAAGAGGGGCCTCGAGGATCATTGTTGTTGACGGGAGTGACCTCGGCGTCCTTGACCATGGCTTCGTACCTGGCAGTCCAGTTCACTGCACCTCTTACGCCTTTCACGTACGCATCCGCGAGGACGTTATCGGAATTGGATCCACCTACATTGTTCCGTTGAAGTTCGAGGACCTAGCATCAGGCACATAAACTTCGAAGCAGAATATATCGATTAGAGACTCATGTACTCTTCGTGAAAGACAGGTCGAAGAATTTGATATAATGAGAATGTACATCTGAAGAGATCCGAAGTGGTAAACGTATCATCGTAGTGTGGTTCGGTCGAAGTCCAAAGTGGATTCTCTCCGGTCCGGTTTGAAGGAAGAAGATGCATGGAATACAGCGAACTGTAGAGTAGCTGGAGACCGCTGATATTTGTTTCGGTGGTGGTGGCCTTCGACAAGCCCTCCTCGTTCCACACCTGTTTCGCATCGGTGACCAGGGTTGAAAGCTTAGTACCAGAAGGAATTTGGTCGTTGACATTGCTACGTGCTTGCCCAGTCGAGATAAAGGAGATTCCAACTCATGAGGTCACTGTTGTGGCATTGAAGCTAAACACCGCTCCTAATCGAGCTGTTGAATTGACGTTCGTGGAAGTCGCATAATCGCCGAAAACGCAAGAAAGTCTTCACCATGGCTGGTGTGTCGAAATATCCACAGAAGTAGATCCTCCAATCCGGAGCTCAATTCCAGCCATTATTGTAATCCCCATGCCCCTCATAGTGATTCTCAGAAGTAGTAATGTTACCACACAGGTAGTTCTTAGAAAGCCCTTGCCCTCTGTAAGTGGAAGGACGTGCGACACATCAACCACAACATTTGCCCGCTTTCCAGCTGAAAACGTATATTGGTAAAAGTCAGCTCGACTCGTTGCTCCAAGTTCCACAGTGATATTTGAGCCCAACGAAGCTTTATAGTATCCAACAGATGAATTGTCTGGAACTTTGCGAGTGTCGTTCAAGTTATCCAACAGATTGGCGATGTCACCCATGAACGGCTTCTGGGACACAACTTCGTACATAGGGGCCTTTGACTAGCCGTGTATATGCTTTTGGGCTGAACCTTCGTACTGTCCAGTTGTTCTGACACGTGGCCTGAGACACCTGGAGCTACCAGAGGTGGGCAGTTTAAAACCCCGCCCTAGCTGCATGAAGGCACGACCAAAACCGAGGACTTGATCAAATCAATCAAGTAGGCAAACGGGATTCCACGATACTAATGCAATCATGCGTCTTTTGGAACTTCAAAATGATGGAGAATTCCGCCTCACCAAAAATATCACCAAAAACATCCCTCCATATGCGATACTTTCCCACACATGGGGAGAGAATACGGAAGAGGTCAGCCTCCCAGACCTGGTGGATGGTACCGGCAAGAGCAAACCCGGCTACGACAAGATCCGGTTCTGTGGAAAACAAGCCAGACTCGATGGCTTGCGATACTTCTGGGTCGACTCCTGTTGCATCGACAAGTCAGACGCTGCTGAGCTTCAGGACGCGATCAACTCCATGTTCCGCTGGTACCGTGATGCAGCCAAATGCTACGTTTATCTCGCGGATGTTTCGACTCTTACTTTCGACGCTCGCCAGCAGCCCTTGCCCTGGGAATCGGCTTTCCGGAAGAGCAGATGGTTCACGCGCGGATGGACCCTTCAAGAACTCATTGCTCCAGCATCAGTTGATTTCTTCTCTAAAGACGGCGACAAGCTAGGCGACAAGAAGTCTCTTGAGCGACATATCCATGAGATAACAGAGATTCCACTTGGGGCTTTTCAAGGAAGCCGTCTTTCCGACATCAGCGTTGTTGAGCGAATGTCATGGACAGAAAAGCGAGAGACTACACGCGAAGAAGACATGGCGTACTCGCTGCTAGGCATTTTCAACACCCACATGCCGCTTCTCTATGGCGAAGGGAGAAAAAATGCGTTTAAGCGGCTCTGGAAGGAGATCCACGACGAAGTGGAAGCAGTTCTACCGAGCATTCATCAAGCCATCAGGGACTTATCTGGCGAACCAATTCGACTATTGAGATTCATTATACGACCTGAGACGCTTCCAAAAGATCCTAACGTTATACTGGAGCTGAGACTTAAGCTTGACGACTTATTCCATGGAACAATGTCCTTTTTTATAGCTCGCTATCGAGAGAGCCAAACTTGGCCCGATGAATATGGCTTTAGCGAGCCGAATTACGAGGATTTCTTCTTATCACTGCGGCCACGGTTAGATGCTCAATTTAAGTGGTTCGACCGCAGAGCTCCGTTGGAGGTATCAACTAGCGACATGGCCTTACTTGATGATACGGAGGAATTTATGATGACTTTCGACGGCGAGGAATTCACCCCGACGGGAATGATACCACATCTACCACAAAAATACCAGATTCCTAGGCTTCAAACTCTCATCCAAAACGGCAGCAGGTTTCAACTCGTCTTACACAACGTGTCGACTAACGTAGACACGGTTGTGTCCGACAACACTTCTATATCGATAGAAGTACACGGAGAGGTATCGATAAGAGAAGACGGAGAGCTACGACGTGGTTGGCTTCAACTATACCGCAGTCATACCACGCAGGTGCAGCGTGACTTGCTTGCTACTCCTTCTCTCTCCGTGCCTGGAATGAGCCGAATCATGCGCGACGCCGTGCTGGCGCGCTACTGTCAAGCTTCAGGAATTGGCAAAGGCCGCAAGCGAGTGGTCCCTAATGACGCGACCATTGCAAAGAACGAGTTCGATTCTGAAGAGGACCGACTACTAGCCGCTTCCTCTCTCTATGCTAACGCCGGATTAAATTATGTCCGAAGCAAGTGGCAAGATGCGTACAAGCTATATCAACAAACCAGCGAGATACTCTGGCCGCTTATATCCTCAGGAGTGCCGTCAATTCCCCAGGCTACGGTGTTGTACTTGTCTATAAAACGCATGATCCAGATCTGGCAACGACAGAAGTCGTTTGAGAATGCGAAGAAGATTAGTGCGAGTCTCATCAGAGCTGCTGGCTATATCAAAGATTCGGATCCAAGAGAGCCCGACTTTCAGCGGATATGGGCTGATGCCTTACTGCAAGATGCGGTAATTAACGCAGAATTGCAAAATGAAGGCCCTACCATTGAAGGCTTAGTGGAACATATTAAAGTCCTTCACAGCCTATACATCAAACTTCAGACACAACCCCGGAAAACTGCTTGGTTGGGCTCGCTGTTGACTTCGGTTAAGATTGTCTTGTCTAAAAATATCTTAGCCAGCAGGGAAATGGAAGCATGGAAAGCTGCTCTGAAGGCCGAAACCGGGGATGATAAAGCTTTCAACGACGCAGCACGTCAAGCCTCACCAAGCGAACTACCGGTGTGGCTTAAAGAACACACGCTCCAATCATGGCCCACCAAGGCCATCAGGGGTGACGCTCTGCGTTATTCTTTGCACATTCCGGAATGGTGGGAGAAGAAGGAGGACCGCGGCACGTCATCCCAGATGGAGCACCTCTATCATGGGGACCGTGATCCTGAATGGCTCATAATCAGCTTCCAAGGAAATGTGGATGAATACGCTGATATTACACAATGGGTAGAGATGATGATGGCGATAACCAATTTTCCCGTCATCTGCCACTTGCGACCCCAGCCGACGTTGCTGTCGTGGCAATTCATGGGTCAGATCCCAAATTTGGCAGTTAAATTAAAGGTCGATGAAGTCCATGGATATATGGGAGTTGCAAGGTATGAAGGGTCACCAGCGCGCTTAGGAAGGGTCTATGTACTGCTGGTAAGGAAGGGAAAACTTGCATGGAACATCGCTCTGAGTTTTGTAACCGCTTGTTTGCCGGGCACTTCGGAAGAGATGTTGAATTCGAATGATCACAACAGGGCTGGAGCTACGTTGGGGACATTGCAATTAGACGGGGAAGGAAGGTAATACCTTCTTCCTACAACCTGGCGCTTATAGGGGCCAACGGTCCCCTTTATAACTATCCGTTAACCAACGTCATCGTGTGCAAATTCACAGACAAAATGGCTCGTCCGCTTCAGGGAAAGATCGGAATCGTGACAGGCGCCTCAAGAGGTATGTGCCTGTCACATACCCCTTGACGGCTCGGAGTAGTAACCCACGCGCGCAGGCATCGGCCTTGCTATCTCTGAGAAGCTCGCCACCAACGACCTGGACCTCGTCCGGGTCTACACATCCGCCTCATTGCAAGAGAGGTTTGCACCTCCATGGCTACAAAGCTAGCTGAGGAGCATGGCTTCCGGACCCTGGCAGTACAGGCTGATATGAGCACAGTCGAAGGGCCCGCCGAGCTGGTCGGTGCCACGATGGCGCCTGATCATCAACAATGTCCGGCCTCGCGCTCAACGACCTCCTGTCCGATATCAAACCCACACATTTCACATAAACCGACGACATGAACAACTTGTGGGGACCCTCCTCGCGCAAGCCATGACGCCATGCCTACCCATCGACCGCTCCGACCGTATCATTAACATGTCGTCCGTGAGCTCGTCGACCGGCTTTCCGGGACAATCCATAAAGTTTCCATTTGGCTCATCTCCTGAGTAGGCATCTCCTCCAGTGAAGAGGTCCGGTCCAATTCTCACCATGCTGAATGGCAATGAGACACCAGGGAATGTATTTCCGGATGTTTCACCGGTCTAGAGGACTCAGCGGGTTATCAAGTTGAGGGGAGTATCCCTTACAGATGGGAGTACATATTGAGAAAGGTCTGGAGACTGTCCTCTGGCGGAGGCCACTAGGAGCCCCACGAGAGCTGCAGGGGAAAACATAGGGAAAGTTGAGCGAGGTATCGAAAAGGAAAGACCCGCTTTCTGGCCGTTCTTCCATCATGTGTTGCTCGGGAAGTATTTTAAAAAGCCTTGATCCTCTAGAAGAATTAACTTGGTCGCCGAAATCGACAACTAAAATGACGCCTCGAAAAGTGAATAACATGAAGTTCGTACAGTCACGTGCGTGATGCAATTACTAGAAGTGATTTCGAAATCTTAGAAGAAACAAAGAGCACTATTAGAGTCAGGAGAAGGCGTATTATAACTTATAAGTCCAATCCCCAAGCAAACGGTGGCTGTAAAGGGCTGGCGGAGTGAAGGGTGAAAGAGGCTTGTGCAAAGCTTCTCCACTCAAACGACGACTATAAAGGTCACAAGGGAAATAAACTTTCGTTGTTATTTTCGTTGTTGCTCCGTTCAGGAGGGGCCAGGCATGAGGGCATGTGTGTCCATAGCGCAGGTAACCAACAGATTCCGATTTGTGTCATTTTCGAGCTGCGTGAAGCCGAGTGCAGTGGTTGTGACCGGCGAAAAACTGCATTACAGCACACAAGGAGCGCCGTGACTATTCTCATCTTACCTCGGCGAAGAGGAATATACCGCCAACCATATGACGAAATTGCTAAGTTGCTTGCAGGTGCTGGTCGATGCCGGCAAATTCTTTAGGGCTGAAGTTGTTGTAGTTGGCAGTACGTCCTTCTACTCTACTGTACTTGACTACCCTAGGGATCGCCAAAACAAGCTTTTCTGCCCCTGGCCAGTTTTCTTTAATCGGCTAGGCCTCCCCTGAAGGCCGCTTCCCTTTGGCCCAACTACGAATAAAGACTGCGAGATCGTCTATTTATCCCTCTAATTGATGAGTACAGTTGATATGCATGTTTTCTCACCATTGGCTTTATCCTATGTTGGAACCCCGCGCAAAGCATTAGCAATATCTATTCTTGAGGCGTGATTTGGCCAGCTTTAGATCAAGCTACTTTCAGCCCACAGACATTTCTGGTGTCAGGTCCTCAGCACGAAACTATCTGGAAGCAAAACGGCACATCTTCCGCCATTTGAAGTTGGACTGACGTGCCATCAAAACCGCTGGATAGTCCTTCATATATCAGAGAGAACAACGAGTTTCAAAGTCTCTTCGAGGGCACTTTCTCCCGAAGGAGTCACCCCTTTTTCGTTCACATGTAGTTCTCAAAAGATTTTAGCCGTCTTGGCTTTTAAGGGGGGAGCGTGTCACATGGAAGAGACATTCTGAACGTATCATCTCCGAGTCTTCTAGCACGTTGATGATCTCGATCAGTAGCCTTTTCGTCCACAGAAAAGAAATAAATCCCCAAAAGCTTCTGCTTCAGAGGTGTGGTAGAGATGTAGATTGTTATGCCGAAGATGAGAGGAGTGGGTTTTCTCTGGAGATCTAGTGTGAAGTTAGCAAAGCCACTCGGATTGTGGTGTGCCGCGTGTAGGATGTGTGGCCTGGAATTTCAGGCTTGTGACCAAAACTCACCAAGACTCACCAAGAACCATGAACGCGGAGAACTTAGCTTGGTCCTGTGCTTCAACTCAGGATTCAAATCGCGCACATCAGAACGCCATTGGCGGCAATTCGTTATTACCTTACAGATCCTAAAAGTGTGTTGCAGCAGCCATCTTCTTGTTTGGGAAAGGCGATTCTCTCTTGCCGCCCGTTGGCCACTCAAGTGGTGACCCTGCGCCTATCATCTGCCAGGAACCCGCCCACCTCGTGAAAGCTAATGGACAAGCCAAGGATAAGCATGAGAATCATCAACCTCTCAATGCAGTGTTTACCCGCTGGCTGGAGACATGAACATTTACTGATTGGCATGTTAATTTTCCAAATTCTCCGGGCGCGTCGATTATGCGACCCTCTCATCTTCGTGGGAACGAATAAGATTCCCTCTCCCAATTTTGCTAGCTTCCGTTCTTTCCATCTGAATTCTCTGCGATGAAGCTTTTGTAGCTTTATCATCTTCTGTTTCCATTCTCTTTGGTGTAAGGCGTGTTCGGAATGAAGTCGTGGCCATGAAGTTATTCTCGAGCGGGTATCTCGATGATGCCTACATGATATGGCTGACTTCACCGATTAATTGTTGTGGGGAGTCTCTGAGAGAGCAGGCGCCTATTCGTGGTAAGTCCGTATGTTCCTGCATGTATCAGCTTGTCTAACAATATCTCAGGAGCTGAGAAGCCCATGAGAATTGAGCATCATCAACCACGTTTGGTTCCTCCGCCCATTCCTGAGCCGCAAGAGAGGCCATCGACAAGAGGACGAGAGTGGGTGAGCCGGAGCAGAAGCTTTGCGTCCCGCGCATCCAGTCGCGGAAGCTTCTCTGTGAGAAGAAAATTGAATGCGTATAATGGACCGCGCAGGCCGCGGAATCAATTTGTTATAAGTGGACCGACAGACTTCAGACATGTCGAGAATGCTATGCCTAGACGAACGGAGGTGTTCAGACCTTTGGAGCTGAGCATCTATATGCCAGAAAACCAACTTTCTCCTATCCTGCCTCATTTTGGAACGATCGACGATTTGTCCTTCCCGTCAGACGACTTGAAGGATCTACCATATCCCCCGGCTGCTCTCACCCACTCGAGGAGTGAGTCGGCTCTATCATTCCGTATTCCCCGAAAGCCTCTTCGATCAAGTTCGAGGGCATCATCGGAGTGGACAGCGCAGTTCAAGCCAAGACCAGGTTCCCTAAGTGCTCAGGAGTTACTTGCAGCCCTCCAGAATGAGCTACCCAAAGCTCCTCCTCCGGCTCGATTGCGAGCGATGACTGAACCTCCCGTCTACGAAAGAGTGAAGTCAGCATTGCATGAGAAGTTCGAGCTAGAACGCCGACTGAAGGATATCGACGAGCAAATCGAGGAAAGACGCAGCTTCTACATGTCCAGCCGTCCAACAAGCCGTGCAACCTCTACTCGACCTACGAGCATAGCCAGCGTCTACGAAGAGTCTCAAGGTACATCCTTCCCCCATTCCCTTACCTCTCCCATTGCTAACGATCCCAGAACCAATGCCAATGCCTCCCCCAATCAAACCCTCATTCGCAACCCGCGTCTCCCTCCCTCACGCCGACCAACGCCCCAAATCCGCCCCTTCAAAAACAGTCCACATCCCCACCCGCCTAAAGTCCTTCACCGAAGCATCCGCAGCCTTCACTACGCCACCTCAATCCCAATCCCCCTCTCCTTCCAAGTTCTCCAAACCCGAACGAGCCTTACCTCCACCACCTCTCCCTCTTGTACTCCAAGCACCCCATCCACCTCTCCGGAAGAAGAAGTCATTTTCCCGCGTCTCAAACTGGCTATTCCCGGAGCACTCTCGAAACGTCTCCATGGATTCCGTGACCAACACGCCGAAACCCGTTACTTCAAGAGAAGGGTTCTACCAATGCGTCGAACTCGCGCAATCAGCACCGACGCGCACCAGCGTCGACTCTGTATCAACTGTCAGCACACTAGAAAGCGAATTAGATCAGCCTACAGCCCCGACAACGTGGACGCCGCAATCTAGCCCTGGCGGCGCGGGGAAGAGGGATGTGACGATTAGGACGATGAGCATGGATGACGTGCGGGATGAGAAGAGTATTGAATTGACGCGCATGCGCACGTTTGGCGAGAAGGAGATGGGTGTTGAGGAAACGTGGAGGATGGAACCGATTCCTGGGCAAGGACATGTGCCTGGGAGGAATAGCGTTGGGGTTGCGTTTTGATTGATACCACTTTTCTACCGGCGTTGGGATGGATTGTTGGTGGTGAGTCTTTGACTAGTAATAATATGAGGTTGGCTGCGAGGAACTTTGGGGGGTTGGTGGGATTAGCAAGATCGGGGAGCAAAAGAGGCGTCAGATTAGATTTTCTTGAGAAGGGTAGTTGAATGCAGTCCTACCATCACGTTGCCCCTCTTTCGTGCTTCACTCTGTGGGTAACATGGGAATCTGGATGCTTGTTCATGAATGCAAGATGGAAAGGCAGAAATTCAAATGGGTGCTCTCTCCACATGCCTGCAGTGGCCAAGGTATTTTCCCTTCACACCACAACCTTAGACTTGCGGGTTCAAATTTGCTGCAACACGACATGAAGCAGACTACGATCTCGACATCCTCGTTCTAGTCACTTCAATCTTGCTGAAACATAGACATGAACTGGCGAACGAATCTTGAAACTCTATACTTTGACATCGAGCCTTTTCGCGTTTCGTAGTCGCTTCTTTTATTGGTGGGCATAGAGTTCTGCGGGCGAGAAAGGTAGTCACAGAACTTGCAGTAAAGTTAGCTTATCTCCAGGATAACTGGGCAATAGGTTGGCGTGATATGATTTAGTTCACCGAACAGGGATTCTCTGCCATTGCTGGATTGCTATTGGTGAAAGCTGTCCTGGATCACATCACATTGGGACCAGCAATTAGTTTTTCTGTCTGCAATGAAAGAATATATTCACTATGCTAACTACTGAAAGAGACATGCAGGAAAGATCTGGAATTGAATGGAGAGAGGTGGTGAAGAGGGATGTAAGGGGGGTTCCAGCACGCAAGGAAGCCAGTGAGGAAAAGGAGAGTGGGAAAGATCCTATTTATTCTGTCGATTCAAAGGTGATGGAGGGAAAGAAAAGTGGCAGGTCGTTATAAAACTCAAAGAAAGAACAAAAAGTAATGAACATCGTAGGAAAGTAAGAAAACCACGACATGCAGTCTTACCCTGAGAGCATCCAATCCCCTCAGTGCACCTGAATCAGGTGAAACGTATATTAGTCGAGGCAGGCAACCTCTTGTTTCCCCCCCTCTCCTCCATTCCTCTCCAAGCAAAGCCGGCAATTCGTCCAGCTCGCCGTCCTTGGGAGGTCTTCAGATTTGACAGTTCGATCTCTAGCCTGGGTCGCGGCATTTTGAGCGATATTGATATCCCCATGCTGGATCCCGTGTTGAAATTCAAGATGCTTCATAAGCTCGAACTTGGCGAAGCGGGACGGTGGCTGCTGGTAACAGGCGCCGATTCCACATTCAAAATTGCCGTGGGAATTCTTGATATGTTCGACAAGTTTAGCTTGTGTCTCTGTCGTCCCAGCTTCGCAGTGGTTGAGCGGGCAGCTGGAACCGTCATGTCCGGAGCGTAGATGGTTCAGCCACTTGTCTTTCCGGACGAAGCTTTTGGGGAAGTCTCCACACTCGGGAAATGGGCATTGGAATCGGAGTCCTTTCTCGCCGCAATGAACTGTCCGAACGTGCCGTTTGAGGTCATAGTTGCTTCTGAAGGGGATGCGGTATGTACAGTCTTTCTCTGGGCAGAGTAAAGGGTCAACATGGATGTTCTCGAGGTGTGTCTGAAGAGCTTTCTTAGACTTGAACATAGCCTTCGAAGGGCAGTCCGGCCACTTGCAGCGCTGCTTCTCACCGTCGACCCATTGGCTGAGTATTTCGTATAAATGGCATTTCAAATGCATCTTGAGGTCACACGTGGTCCTGAAGGGAGCCGAGGTGCAGCCAGGGTAATGGCAAACCAGGCGTTGACCGGAAATCCTTCCAGGTGTTGTAGACCCTGGCCACGCAATGCGCAACATATCCCATTCCGAGTAATCCTCAATCCACGCCTGAGTTTGGGCCGCGATCTCATCTTTAGCATCTGGGCGAAAGATATATGGCTGGCTGTCCAATGGGATGTTGTCCTTGTGGGAAACATTGAATTCGTTTGGCAGTTGGGACCTAGAGTGCAGAATGCCCTTTCATTACCTCATGTACAAAAAAAAAAATTTACTCACCAGTCATAATTGACTAGTTGGTTGGCATAGAACAAGGGTTCACAGTCCGCGTGGACCAAGTGGCAGCTCGGATCGGGCTGAGGTGCATCGAGGGCATTTTGGGCTTCTTCGAAGAAGTCGTCGTCCAATTCCTGAGGAAGCGAGTCGAAGTCATAGCCATTGTCCATGTCGTGTATTGGCAGGTCGGGGGAGTGGGGTAAAGCAATGACTGAGTTGAATCTGCCTCGTTGAGGGCTGATCCCGGATGAGATTCTGGAAAATGGAAGGGAGGAATCTTGGAGGAGGAACTCGGGTCTCTTATGTTCGAACTTCGGTGCTCGGACATGTACCCCTGTACAGTCAGGCCGCAAGTATCTTGCACACACGTCTCCGTCAACACTCGGGCGTTGTAATTCTATTTTGAGCGTGGATCACTCTAATGTGGGGCACCTATTTAGGTTCATCAATGTGACATTGATCGTTCAAGTTTCACCATTCCATTCTTGGTAACTTAATCTAATCAGCCCATCCGAGAAGAAATATACCCAAGACCGACAAACATTTGAAGAACGATATTTCCACCAATCTATCTAATTCACTTGAAGATAACTCATGAAAAGACTGGAAAGTGGAGTTCGGAAGGACATGTAGAATGGCGTTTTTAAATGCTCGAGAACAACTCCAGACCCCTTTCATAACTGGAAAAATTGGGAAAATCGGTCGCATTCTCCCCAGACATCGGCTGTCCGTTGAAATGCCTTTCTTTTCTTGCTTTCGAAAGTTGACCGAAATCATCGGAATTTCTTCAAGGTCAAAATCATCTGCCTGTGACGACCTTGAAGTTCCCATTCGTGCATGGAATACTTGAAAGTGCAACTGAACACTTGTTTCTTCGAAGGTCCAAATCCAGCTGTGATAACGCTCGGTATGACACTGATTGTAGTCCGTACTTTCCCTCGAGATTCGAGCCTAGGAGACCCGGCGTCATGTTCGTACTTGTATTGCTGCTCTCATCAAAACGCAACAAGAATAACTGCCGGACCGTCAAGGATTGAAACATGCCATGCACCAGTGACAATCGACAGCGTTGCACCCCAAACCCTTGCCAGGGTTCCCAGAAATGTTTGCGAGCGCACTGCGGTATTAAGGGGGTTCCGCACGCGACCGTCTATCAAGCTGTAGTCGACGTAGTAACAAAAGTGCAGCAGAAGGTCTGCTCAACCATTGGGATGGCCGGAAAGTGTATGAGCCCAGAGCTCCGACGCTGTGTCAAACCATCGCTCATGGCGAGGATTTTGAGAGCAGAAGAAGCATCTGAAATTCGAGTGATACTTCTTATTGTGGAGTTTGAGCTTATCTTTTCGAGGCCACGCTTTGACAGTTCGGGGGCAGTGTGACCTCTCACACTTGAATGGTTTCTTGACGTCGTGTTTGGTTTCGATGTGCCGCTTTAGGTCGGTGTTGTTCGCAAATGGTCGGTTATGATTGCAACCAGGTTTCGAGCATAGCAATGCCTTTTTGTGGACATTCTTGACATGAGAATACCAAGATTGGGATGTGCGGAACAAATATTTCGATCGGCAGCCTTCAAGAAAGCAAGGCGTCGGTCCTGTCCACATGGCTTCGAATCTAGCATGATCGAACGGTGGATTCCGGTCGTCGATTTCGTTGAGAGATCCATCATCGCCATCTGGACTTTCATTCCCCGAAGCCACCCACCCTGTCATCTCTTGGCCATCGAAATTTGAAACGCTACTCTCCCATGAGTCGTTAAAAAGATCCGCCGAGATGTCGGATCCGGTCCCTGCACATCCAGGTGAAGACAGAAGAACATCTCGAGAATGGCCGGCCACAGCCCAATTCTCATCCATTGAACTCATATTGCCAGAAGAAAGTCCTCCATCACCACCATACATGTTTCCTCCAAAATCTCCTATCCATCTAGCAGACACATACTGTCCATCGGCGCCAACGTCGAACTGTTCCGTGAATCGGCGGCTGTCAGTCGTATCGAAGATTGAGGGCTTGTCGATATCGTCAAACCAGCCATACTGGTGATAAGCAGGCTCACTCATGTCGTTCCTGGAGCCATTTGATGGCAAGTGATTCAAAGGACCAGTAAACGGGAAGAGTTCTTGTGCGGGATCTCGAGGCTGCGACGGGATGGCGTATCGCGATATGGGGAACACCGAGGTCAGGGACGAGGAAGATGGTGATGGACGTTCAGCTGAGTAGTACTGATGAGCCATCTTGAAAGAAAGCAGATGAAAGCACTTCAAACTTCCGAAGATGATGAGGCGTGGATAAGAGCCGACTGCCACCAAAAGGCTTCGCTGTGTCTGGGTCAAACCATCTTGTATAAAAGGATTCTTCTAGCCGTCTGACGATGCGTTGCTTGCATGTGTGACTTATGTCCAGTGAACGAGACTCGATGGGTGCCGAAGGTACTGTGCAGACAAGACCAGAGTAGAGAATGCCCTTTCACACCCCAGCAACTCAACCTCCAGATATTGTCTGATTTGCAGGCACAAGCGCAGTGCTTCTTTGCAAGGGAACCTTAACCTTTCGGTGACAGATTGGGGAGGGCGAATGGTTCAGTGCGTTGTGAGCAAAATATTCCTTCTTTTACAGGATTTCTGATACGCCGTTACCTCTGGCTCGCGGTGGCCATGCTACCTGGATGTGATGGCTAGATTTTCAAGAGCAGAACCTTGACAACAAATCCCGAAATCTCGAATGTACTCTTCTCCATTAGAGCTTGAGTGGATGCAAGTTGACGGATAGCCGGAGACGTAATTCGATGAGGCCCTCCAGCAGAGCCTTGGATAACGTGTACTGCCGTGCGGGGCATTTCGGGGCATTTCGAGGGCAGTCGGCTGGGAAGGGAACCTTTGGTCCAGTAGACATCGTCCTGATATGCATAATTACTGTACATGTTCTTTAATCGGCGAAAATAACAAACGAAATGGCCCATGTTACCAACTTGTAACAAATATCCAACCCCACGTAAACTGTCATCGGCTGTAGTGGTTCGACATTGAATTCTAAAGATGTAAATGTTAAACAAGCAGTAAAATTGTGGGTCCGCATTACCCTTTAGTTTTGATGCAGTAAGCACAATGCCCCTTTTCCATGACTTCGCCGCCGGACAACAGAAGGTGGTCCATCAGGCTGGCTGCGCTCTAGAGAACTAATGAGGGATATGCCCTGTCCAGACGAAGACAACCTGAATCTTCTCAGGCCATGTGTTGCCATGTGTTGCTAGTATATGCGGCACCCAGGCAACCATTGGGTCTGGTTTGGAAGCCCTCCGTTCCTCCAATGAAATGACGAACTATGGTAGCCTTACGTAGCACGGTTCGCAACAGGATGCTCAACGGTCCAGGTGGTTTGTAGAACTGGATTGAATATGACGAATGATCTCTATAGAATGTCAGTTTCCAATTGAGTAATTAAATATTGCAGAATAGCATTCAACTTACTACTCCTGCGATATTTCGGAATTGGGTGTCAATTGCGGCATACCCAGCCTTGCCGCCGGTGACGATTGCGACAGGAGAGGGTGGCATAGTGGCTTAAGGTTGTTTCTCAGGCGTATTTGGACTGCATTTTCCGGGAACGTCCTTGGCTGATGCAGACACTGGAGTCGAAAATGAGCCTTGTGATATGAAAAGAATGGGAGCATATTTGCACCGGGGCGAGGGTGCTTAAACAGAGGACAGAGGAGACAAGGGTTAACTGGAGGAGGGCGCGATTCCTTCCCGCTCTCGATGAGGGTGCAGGGCGTGCACACCACCATGACGGGAAGCTTTCCCAATTGAGACACTGGAGGGACGGATGATGGCGGCTCGAAAAATATCGAATCCGTATGCGCCAATTGAGTCGAGGAATTGTTTTAGGAGGCTGGACAAGGTAGGAAAGAGGTGGGAATAATGTGTGGGGAGCGCTTAATGATTGGTCGCTGAGGCGAGGCAGGTGCTGAATATAGAAGTGTGTGTCGGTACGGCTGAGAAACGGCCCCCCATTTTTTGCGTACGAGTACTGAGAAGTGAAGGGACAAGTTGATGAAGGACCTTCGTGCTTAAATACTGCAAACTCCGAGGCTGAAATCTCAGGGCGCTCTCACGCCTGAACTCAACTACCCTACATGCCACACATAAATAGGCATAGCTTCACCATCTCAGGGCGTTCCAATCTGATCCATTATGAAGTATTGACGCCCAACGAGTGAAGAAAATCCCGTTTCCGATGGTCCGGTGTCTTCGCATGTTCAAATAGTAGGATTGCCCTCTTTGCTTCCTCCCGGTCATGATCAAAGGTACCGCAGAAGGCTTGGAAACTCCAATTGCACTCTTCTAAGTGCAAATCGTTCGTCGTTCGTCCATGCCTCGGCGATCTCTTCTGAACACCCAATATCGATTCTTATATATGGCCCAAAGACAGTCAGCGTCTTGCCAACCCTTGAAAATGCCGTCCCACGTTCCACCGCTCACTTGGTGCCCAAACCGACGTTTCGCTCCAATGAGTCCAACAACGCTCACGAAAATCAGAAACAGAGGGAGCAGTAACGAAACAAACGCGAGAGTGCCTTGGGCAGAACCAACTCGAAGAATTCTGTGGGCCAGGCAGAAAAGACAACGAGTCTGGTATCAATGAACGACGGAAATGCGTTTGACAGTTGTATTCGAAGGTTGACACACCGATCTTTCTTCATGTAAGCCTGAAATGCCAGAGAAACACTCTCTCAAGGCGTGCCATCCCATTACAGCTCATATATGCAAGCTATACAAGGAATATACATACGCATACCCTCCCTCCTCTCAATTTTATCCAATACCCCTAACTCACTCCCCCGTCCGTCTTTCCTTGCCCAGCTTCCGCAGCGACTTTAGCTTCCATCTTCCTTCTCGCTGCCAGAATCATTTCCTCCCTTCTCTTCTGCAATAACGCCTGTCTTTCTCCTTTGTTTGAGCTCCAAGCTTGCTTCTGCTTCCCTCCACTCTCGGATTCTCCCTCCGACGCTTCTTGTCGACTCGCTTCTTCTGCTAGTTTCGCTTTCAAGTTATACCGTGTAATGAGATCGGGTTGTAATGGTTTAGCTGCTGCGGTCGTCGAAGTTGGGGATGCCTGCGAAGAGGCCTGAACCGGCAGAGGCGGTTGGAAAGACTGCGGAGGCTTCCAAATACCATTTCATCAGCCCTCACTCAATCAAAATATGTAAATTGAAATAGGTGCACGCCCAATTCAAATCTCAAGTTAAGAAGATGACAACGCAAAACTCACAAGTTCCAAACCCCGTCCACTTAATATCCTCTCCGTAGTAGCCACCACATTGCCCCCATTCCTCTGCAAATCCCACATGATATGCCGTCTCGACACTTGCGGGAACATCTGCTGTATCCGTTCCACATCCGCTTCTCGTGCCCTCAGATTGTTTGCTGATGATCCATTTCGACTCTGGCTTGCGCTCGAACTTGACGAGAAGAAGAAATACCGGATTGCGAGGCCACCGAGGAAGAGGATTAGGATCAGTTGCGGTATGTTGATTGTTTGGTCGGAGGAGGACATTTGATCTCGTGTATAGGTTGTCGTTTTGAGATGGGAGGATTCTTGAGGATTTGGACGGAGGGAGGTCTGACGTCGCAGACGAGGATTTACTTGGCGCGATGGCAGCTGTGGGCTGGTGGTTAAATATAGATAGGCGCGGATGAGTGAGGTGGAAGGATTCCGAGCGCTGAGTAGGGTATTTGAAAGGTCATTGAAGACGTGGGATGGAATAATATTTAGGTTGAGGGTGGAGTGTCGCGTGAAGTTCAGATGTCGGAGAGAACCGCTTGTGCAACTCCTTCGCGATTCCTTGTCTCAGTCCCTCTATTCCACTTATGAGCAGCAATATTTTCAGGGCAAAGACGAAAGCGTGTCACATAAGCATCAGTGAATTAGACTTCAATTGGGCGATTCATGATTTCCCATGCCAGCCTATTAATAGCAGAGGCCCTTTTGCAGACCACGCGAGGTTGCAAGAACGCCATTTGCACAGTTGCCAAAGTCCCTTCATGACCTATATACTCCTGCTGTATGTCAGGCAACATGCAATAACGCCATCCCTCGAATCCATGCTATTCGGCTTTTGATCCCACAAATACAACCAACAGACATCAAACACACCCCCTTCAGATACCAGCTACATCCGCCAGTTGTCGGTGACACAATAATCGATTGTGAAAGATATGTACACCATCAAGGGCAAGTAACGAGTAAAGGCCGTTCCCAGAGAGACTTAAACCAGAGGAGCACGAGCGGGTAGATTCTCAAGATCATCGTAGATGAGCGTGAATTCTCGCTGGTAGTTATGTTAGCACTGATTCACACGTTAACGATTGACTTGACTTACGCGTTCGCGGTGCCACTGCTTGATGTCGAAAAAGATGTAGTAGCCACGTTCAGTGCCATTACCAAGATTCTGGGGGACCATCATATCGTCTTTCGTCAACCAAAGTTGCAGCTTCTTGTGGTAACGCCAATTGCGGTTGTGACTAATCTTACATTAAATCTGGTCAGAATTTGTACTGGAAGGAGCTTAACTTACAGCTCTTGTGCCGCCATGACTTGCTGAATGTCACCAGGGTTGCTGTAAAACATGAATATTAAAGCCTCGTCGTTGAAGTTGCTCATCTTCGTCTCAAGTTGCGCGATGTTGTGAACTCGATAGCACTCGGGGAGGTTGAATGGAGGAATTGCAGGTCGCGGAGGCTCATTGTCCCATAGGGAATAAATTTGAGTGGATAGTGGTCTTTTCGGTGTCAGCGCGTGGTGACTACTTCAGTAATCAAAACTTACTCGGAGGAATTGCCATCAAAGCCAAGGGTGCTAAGATCCTGACCAGCAACGAGACTGGCGTAATCTGGAAAGTTGTTCATCATGAAAGAGAAGCCTTTGAGACCCCATTTATCGATCTCGCTCATGTGCGCCAACGGATCCTCCGGTTCAGCTCCTTGTCCTTCGGCATTGTTTTCAGAGGAACCAATGCCAGAATCGAGGGTTTGTGAACATGCCGCTGCTGGGTCAGTGATCTGGGCAAAGGGCTCGCTCTCCGGCCGACCTCCGGGCCCTACGCTCATGGCGGATTGTGCGGTATTGCTTTCACGAGTTGCCAAAGGATTGGAAGAGCCAAATTGTGTGTTTGGAAAGGTCTTTAAGATACGTTAGTTCACAAAGTAGGGAAGGGAAGCAAAGGTCAACGTTACTCACACTCGCGTCGTTCTCGGCAACCCCACCTAAGCTTTGACGGCCCGTTTCGATTGGTGATCTTGAAGTTGAAACGCCTTCGGCCCCGATTAGCAACAAGTCCTATAGTTACTGGTCATATTAATTACCTGACAGACTCGCTGGAGATGCCACGCGATTACTCGAAGTAATCCGGTTGCTACCTGACAACGCGTTTAGAAGACCATTACTCCGATTCGGCTGAGGTGGATTTGCAGAGCCGAGCCCATTTGACTGACCGCCAAAGGCAAAATTTTGGACCAAATTCGGGTTCCGATCCTGGCCAATATCTCCATTCGCATTGCGGCTCAGAGGTGGGAATTCGTCAACATTGTTGTTGGATTGGGAAGCCTGGCCAACGGCATTTTGATTTCCAAATCGGAAATTACTGTGGCTACTTGGTAATTGAGACGATTGGCTGAATAAGTCATCTTGCTGCTGTTGGCTTTGCTGTTGAGCGCTCAACTGCTGTTGGGAGGAAAGAGTTGATTGTTGCATTCGCATGTTTGCAGATGGCGCGAATCGAGCTCCAGCACTTGCCCACGTTGACTGGCTGGGTTGAGGCTGGTTGTTTGATAATGAGGGGAACTCGCTGGTAAGAATCAGGTCAGTAAATAATGAACTCTGAGACAACTCCGGAGACTGCTAATCAAGCATTTGACAAAGGCTTTCTCTCACGAGGCTCCATATGAAGCTCACGTGCTACTGGGGGCATGAATATGTATCGTCGCCGAAATCCGCTACTTCTTCTGGATCAATCCTACCTTCCAGGACTCTGAGGGCCATCTCTGAGGACGATCCACGGGTTGGACGAATCCATGCCTAGCACAGTCTCTTCGATGATGGGCGTAAAGGTTGCAATTTGAAATTCAGAGACACAATCAAAAACACTCACGACATGTCTAAAGGTGTTGCTGGTTGAGAAGAACCTCCAATCGTCTGCGCAAAACTCGTCATGGGGCCATTATTTGGACGTGGGTTTCCAAGACCCGCGCTCCCCATCGGTACACCCCCGCCAAATGCCCAAGTCGAGCCGTTGCCTGCTAGAGCCACACACACAATCATCAGCACTCTGTTATCTTTTCCTGCAATACTCCTGCTATCAATAGGCAATCGTACCCATCTTTCCGCTTGGTGGTAACCTGCTGGATACACTTCTGTTCTGGGGGATTTGTTGCTGGCTCGGGAAGCCGCTGGGGAGGCCGCGCAGCGACTGAGGTCCAACACCTGAAGGCAGTACTCAGTTAGCAAGGTCTCAATGCTTCAAAGACTGCCATGATTGATCAAAAAGTGGTCCAGAGAATGTGCGGCATTTGGCCAGACTACGCAAGCCCTTGACAGGAAGCTGGGACAGGAATGCACAACTCTGACTGCTCGCAGAGCCACAGAGGTTTTGGAAACCCTCAAGTGAGCTCCTCCAACATCTTTCGAGCCGTTTCGGGCGCGTTTCCCAGCGTTACTTGTCCTGGCATGGTCGCAAACATCCACTTCATCTCTGCACGGAGGGCCAGAGTGCATCCATGTAGCGCGCAACCGGCAAAGTTTGTGCAGAAGTTTCGAAAAGAGCCAGGCGCAACGATATCCAGCACATAGCAAACGCGTCCTCGGCAGTCCACTGGCTCGCAGCGGGGCATGGGAGGGGGACACAGGAGCATTGGACGTCCATACCTGGTCGATTCATGATGATCCTCGTTGTATCTCGGTTTATTGTGTTTTGGGTAGTTTGGTGATTGAAGAAGGGTCCTTTGCGTGCGTGGGCTAAAGGTTGCAGGTGAATGGTGAACTGTGTCGTCTTGACCTTTGAGGTCCAACATTTGGAAAGGGAACCGCAGCTACAGAGCCCGCCATTCCCAAAGCAGACTACGCTGACCTCGGTACGACAGCCAATGACCGACCACAGTGCAAGATCGAATTGTCAAAATAGCTTTTTGGATCCTCTCATTATTTCATTGAGAATTTACTAAAAGCAAGTTGTGATAAAGAATCATTACAAATTCCGTATATGATCATATTTCCCACCACCAGTCCAGAATTTTTATTTTTGCGTACAGTACGAGTATGTGTTCAAAACTCACAGTGAGCCTCTACTTCCAAGCAGAGATACTCCGAACTGCGAGTGCCTGATATCCTTAAAATTGACATGCAGCAGTAGTCCAGCTTCTGTGCTGCTTTCATGATGTCGAAAAAAAAAAAATTTTAAATTAAAATGAAAAACATATAAGAAGACAGCCTCGAATTGTATCATATCAAGGATCAACCTCGATCACACCCATGATCATCTTGAAGTAGACAAGAGAGAAAGTGGTTCCACGAAAGTTCATCCGATCCCAAGAGGTGATCGTCTCTCTGGCTCTGGACGAGGTCACCGAGATCCGCACATTACTCAGCGTTTCTAGGCCGTTAGCTCCAAGTAATATAGAATTTCATCGAAGCCGAGAAGAGGTGTAACGACCAGAGTACCGTGGCAGTATTGATAATCCGACATCGTTCGGTGGTACCGTCGCAAAAGCCCATGCTCGGATTTCTCAATACCCCATTTTGTGCAATATCCCTCCTATTGGAAATCACCTGGCTTTGGTATCCCTATGCGCCCATCCTGGTCACCAGCCCAATAGCCTTGCCCATCATCAACGCCTAGTTGATATGTGTCACCTTCTCCAAGCTCGCCCATTTCCTGTATATTCCCTTGCGCCATATTTGAGGTTGTCCATTCCTGGCCACTTGCCACAGCCAGCTCGTCTGCTTGACCCTTTCCTTTGCCCATATTCGGCGGTTGGCTCGATGTCCCTTCGTCGAGGTTTAAGGAAGCGAAAATAGCCTTCATATCCCGTAAATCTTCACTGGGGAGATCTCTGGCAGGAGCGGTCCGTTCTTCGACAAATTTACGAATGGAGCGAATGATTGGCGGGTAGCCTTCGTCATTTGGAAGCCACCAGTGCATACACGATCTATCTCGGAATAGATCTGACATCTTAGTTCGGAATGTATAGGGGTAAATGTAGCTGTTCGAGCTGTCAGCCACAGTTATAGGTCTCGGAGAAAGGTAAATTACTCACCCATTGGCCTCAATGGCAGCTAGTTTCCGGCGACCCCACATAGAATGCCTTTCGTCCCTCGGGAGGAACAAGCATGCGATCCCATGACTTGCTTGAAGAGCGAGGATGGTTCCGGGTGGGCTTCCCGGGTAGAATTCGATGGCTTCGAATAACTGACAACTTTCATACGCCATGACGCCCAATTCCGGACCTGGTTGTGTCTGCATTGCCAGAGCCGTTTGATACCTGTGCATTAGATCGATAGAGTACCAGTCGATCAGGCACACGTTCATCACAAACAGTGGCCCGCTATATATGATACCAGGTGTATAAGGGTCGACAATATCGTCGGGGTCCACAGGTCGAGCGCCTGTGAAGTCCGTGACCAAATAACGACTGTCTTGCAAGGCCGGATCCATCTTCGTCTTCCAATCTTGAATTCTCTTCCCGACGGCTGCGTTTTCGCTGACGAATTGATCGGGAGTGATCTCACCTTTCCCGATCTTTGCGAAAACTATCGACATGTCCATTGCAATGAGTCGAAGCTGCGCCACTGCCAGCTCAATTTTCCAGCTCAAGTTCACAGGCTCTCGGGCAACTTGTTGCTTCCAGAACTCTTGTGCGTAAGAAAACCATTCCCTCGACAGCACTGTTTCAAACCCACCCATGAGGCCTGCGAAGACGTCAAATCGCATATACCATCCAAGTGTGACACGGCTCATTTCACTCTGCATGACTGTCTGAGGAGTATACAATTCTGTCAATATTTCGTAAGCTGCCTTCTGATGGCCGAGCAAGTTGATCCAGTCGCCAAGGAATTCCTGAAACAAATCAGTTGTGAATCATTGAATTAACTTGTTGAGGTCTCACCTCTATCGTAGCAAGTTGTAAAATAGCTAGCAATGTGCCAATGCTATGTTTCTCGCCTCTCCTGAGTGAGTTGAGTAGTAAAGATACAGCTTTGTTGTAGTACTGGAGGAAATCTTGAATCCTCCCGACAGGGTTGTGGAGCGTTCGTTGAAAAGCGGCGAATCCAACAACCGCATGGAGCAGAGCTTCGTTCCTGAGTGCAGCGTCGATGAAGAATGTCTTCAGAAACTCCCCAGAATCGGTCTTCAGAGAGTAGTGAAGATGCGTAATGTTTTCGTAGAAGTACGTCAAATAGAATTGAAGATCTGGGGGTAGGTGAGACCAATCGCTTCTCAAGTTGTCGGGATCGGATGGTGAGGATACACTTGGCTTCTTCTGTCGAGAGGCACCGACCGTTTGATATGGAGCGTATCCAACAGAGCCTTCTGTAGATGGGGTAGGTGATGCTCCTTTGTCTTGAACCAAAGATGGGGTTTCCGAACTCTGTCTGGCGGCAGTTTTCTGTCCACTAGTTGAGTGGCTGATACTGCTTCGTTGGACCGTGGACTTCGAGGAACTTCGAGCGTCGCTGGCATTTTCAAGCCCTTCATCCCCGTCCGGTATAGCTTCTAGACGTTCAGGGCGACCTTCATCATCATATTCATCTGATGAGGAACCTGCACTTTCACGATTTGTAGATTGCGGGTTCTTGGAAGAGCTACTACTCGCCGTCTTTGTTGATGCCTCCGGATAGACACAATCTCGGCCGCCCTTTTTGCACCCTGTTGATATATAAGATTAGTAGTAGGGATTTAGGCGAAAGATCTTCTTACTTTCACAAATCGGATGCGCTTCATCGCACTGAAAGAAGTAAGCTATCGGTCAAGACAGGAGCTACATTGTCCATACCTTCACACGCCGACTTCTACAAGTATAGCAACCAGATCTAGTCCGACGATGTTTGATGTGCTCAGAGCTTTGATTCGGCTTCCTTCTATTTCGGTTTTGCCCTGGGGCATGCATCGTTGGGTCTTGAAGGCCAAATAAGTACTGCAGGTCTGCGTAGGAGTTTGCGGAGCTCAAATGATGAAGTGGTGGTTGATCCTGCTGTTGCGGAATCTGGAATGATACTGCTGCTGGGTCGAATCCAGATGCTTGTTGACGTGCTGGATTGTGGCGATTGAACTCTGCCATGACGGCCCAACAGGGATACTGTGCACAGAGCTTCACAGCAGGCTCACACGTTGAAGTTGACGCCGACGTAGATTCAAGGTTGAGAAGTGGTATCCCAGCCGCCGGCACCAAGCACGACCCACGGCCCCACTAACCTAAATAAGGAAGAGGATGGCCGGACCGTTGGAAGTTCAACTCGAAGTGCGGGTGAGACGAAACTAGACTTCGAAGTTCCTGGATAATGGACTCAGGAACGTTTGAACTTTAACCTTGTAATCCACAGGACCCTGCTCCGTTGGTGCTACCCGTCCGCCAAATTAATGTTCTCGAGAGGTGTTTCCTCAACGAACTGAACCAAGGAGACAACCCTTGATCTGACCAAACTTGGATAGTGCCGTCCTGCGATGATCTCAGACCTTATCGAAGTTATTACTTTGGGCTGCCTTTTCGGAGATGCACCGAGACTTGCTGCGTACGTTGCAGTATCCACCCCCTGACCAACGGTAAAGTCGATCCGTGAAGCTATGGAGGTTCTGCTTAAGCATTCCTTGTTGAATGCATTGGCGCTGGGGAGGGCAGGGAACGTACTCGAATGGTCTTGGTCTTCTTCGAAAGTTTCTTGAGAGGCGAGGGTGAAGAATTCCAGTTCGTTCGTTCGGGAGTTCTTGTCAACGTGATATGATCTGATGACAGGGTGATAAACTGCACGGAAGTTGGAGAGTGGGACAGTGGCGTCGCTCAATCCTGGAGTGCTCTTGTTTTGCTGAATCCCGGGTTGATTTTCCACGTCAATGCTGACCGGTATCTTTTCTGAACGGAATCATGCAAAATGAGTACCGCAGCTACTTCCCAAAGCACGCCTTAGTCCATCGAATTATCTTAATTTCATCAATAATTTAATTCTAAACTTTTGAGAATTTTTCGGGGCTGAGATCCAGATCGTAAAGCCCCAGGAACGTCGATCTGTCAAGGAGCAAAAGTCGCAGTCCAACAAACTCTATGGCGGCGGCAATACAGTGCAAAGACGAAGGAGTTTGATCCTCGGCAGTAACAATGGCTTGAAAACCAGGAAGCTGAATGGAGGCTATGTGAGGTGATGATAGGAGAAAAGCAGGCAGCCTCTACAGGGAGAAGAATCGGGGCCCGAATCGACCGTTGGACGTTGATATCTGGGAGAGATGTCAATAAGAGAACGGTGGGGGGCTTTGACGGGGGTGTCATATGCAGAGCCACACATAGTGGAGACTTTGGCCATAAGGCGCCAATTTTTTTTACGGAGAGAGCGTCGGTCTGCACAGACAGCGGCAGGGTCAAGGGTACCAACCCAGGACATGATCAACATTTCAGACGTTCTCAAGTCTTGACACCTCAGACATAGGATGAATCGTCCAGAAACAAGTAACAAAGCATGTACCCAATGCCATGAGCTGACGAAACTTAAATTCTGAAATGGCTTAGATCATTTTACGTGCATCAGACGTGCCTCTCCAGTGCATAGACGCAGTGTAGTACAGCAAAAAGAGCGCTAACTCACTGCAACTTGAAAGAGCGAATAGCCCACTCAAGGTACCTTGAAAAGTCGTCGTGCAGATTCGTACCTCCACCAAAGAGACGAAAGGTGCTCCTTTCCAGGATGAATGGTCGTAACCAGCTAGGACGTTTGTTTCCTGGAGCGCAGATTGATCTGATTGCCCTGCTAGTCCCACAACTTAAGATGCGGAATATAGGCTTCTCCCGGCCGCTGTCAATATCTTTAGTAGACCCTTGCGGGCGGGTTTCCCGATCATGGGGACCGGGACGAGGCCCAAGCCAATCGAAATTTATGGGTGAAGACGAGATTTCTACAGGGTGGCCTTGTCAGAAGGAGAGATGGGTTCCGGAAGAGGAAGAAGGTAATATTGGGTGCATCCGAAAAGAAACACCCTCTCTGGGAGAAATCCGCACTGACAAATACGGTAATGAGCTATCGCGCTTCTTGCGGCGTAGCGCTTGACCTGTACGAGTCCAGGACAGGCAGTGGAAATTCCTAAAGAGACTACAAATCACATTCTTGCAAGATCCGCACAGTGGGCTCTTGGGGAATAGGCCATTCAATGAAGCACAAAGTATTAAGTACTTCTCGGACGAATCGCCCCGAGGATCTTGCATTTCACATTGATGCCCTAATTCTTTTATCAGAAATTACATAGTCAAAGTCTATCTCAGCCCTCAATAATTCCTAGCTGCAGAATCATAGATTACTCCAGGTCAAGCAGACGTCGACTTTTATTAGCCGCGTGCGGGGGTCGGTAGGCACTTGAAATGCCCTGGCGGCTCATGAAGAAAGGAACCAGATCTCAGTCCGGCAAATATGAGCGAGATTCTCTCAAAGCTTCCATTTATGCGAAGAAGCATCTCGAGTTGGTGGAGGTTGCACGCAGTCTCGGAGTAATATCCAGATGCAGCAAAAGGAGTGAAGATTAAATGGGCCAGCGAGCTTAGAGGGAGGGGCGAACCTCGGATTCAAGTTTCTTCAATAATAACAACGATCATATAACCTCCCTAATGATGACATTTTAGCAGAGTGGGCCGATAATAATATCGATCACTTTGGGAGAACCAAGAATCTGGGTCCAATAACGTCGATCCCTGCTCCCTATATACAAGTACGTGGTTGGTATTAGTACACATCATATGGAGATTCCAACGATTATAATAGGGGTAAAATATTCTAGAACATCCAACCTGTGAATATGCTGTGGAATGGCGTCAAGATCATAGGCTGTTATCTGTTAAAGACTCTCTGAAAGCAACAGCCATTTTCAGTGCAGAGTCCGTCAGCGTATCAGATATCAACCATACCACCCAAAAGCCTCAACGTCTCAACGTGGCTCTGGCAGTCACCTGGCCGGAGATTTGATCAATAATTTTCTGATACTATAGCTTGACACATTACATTTGACAGCTTCAGTCTGAATAATGTTTGGCGGCTTGTTGATACTTGATTGGTTTCCGCTGCGACCTTTGCAGAAATTTCATTACATCAAGATGTCTGGCAACGCATTTCGCATCGTAGCTACTGCATAGCATTTGCACATCACCCCACACACATTGAATTCTTTAGACGATTCCACCACTAATCATTGAAGGATTCTGACTCTGCCGTCTGAGCGTCCCAAAGGGGCCAACTTCGGCTTCGACGCACTGCGCACGGGTAACCGCAGATGTTCACGAACTATTGTCATGCACATTGCATACATGAAGCTCCAATCCGACAGCCTGGAAAGGTTCCCCGTGGACGGAAGTGATGGGTGGTTAATGTTCCTATTGGAAGGAGGAATGGCTTTGGTTTATATCATGGCATTTTATGCATATGCCTTCGCTGCAGCTGCCCGCCTTACTCGACACCGGGTTCCAACTGGTGCAACACCCTTTCAAGCACGTGTCCCAAGACTGTCATCCTAGTCAAACCAACCTTCCGGCTTCCAGAGATGATCATTCAGCTTCACAGGAGGATTTAAGTGAGGCTGAAACCACATAGCATTGTTCGCTGGGTTGCTCGTGTTACATTTCGGATGCAGATCAAGCAAGCTGAGCCCTGAGCGGCTCGAACACTCGACAACGCCTTCCAACATCCATACGAGTTGAAACGATTTGTCACTGCATTCTGATGCTTCATCTATAGATACCGCTGGCTTCATCCCAGCAACTTTCCACTTTCGAAGCTTTAGGACGCCACCAAAAGCACGAAATCCTCAGCTTCACCCCCGCAGTGCATCTGACAATGGTTCGGCGCGCCACCAAAGCCAAAATGCACTACACCAATCAACTTAGCTACAAATGGCGCCTCTCTTTTTTTAAAAGTAAGTGCTGAAGTTAATCGTAGTAGTCCGGTGGTTATTCCCGGGAACTATCGTCATATCTGCTCTTTTTGTTGGTTCTGCAGCCGTGCAGAGGAGTCGCAAACTAACTATCGATCAAAACCTATTCATCATTTTCCTTTTGGCTACATGGGGGTTGAAAAAAAAACCCCCCTCAGGCTGAAGTCTTCATCCTACCCATCCACGACAGCTCCATCCACGGCTTCAATCACCTGCTGCAGTGCCAGCGGTTCGCACAGTCAATGCGTAAGTTTAAAGGCCCAGCAGATCGATCGTTCATTTGTCCCAAACTCCGCACCGGTCCCCGATTGTCGGCCGAGTACCAAGTATCATCAACCTCCATACCAGTGTTGGAATTCTACATGACGATCTCAACGCCAGTGCATCCCGAAATCACAAAATAGCGTCCAAAAACTGGAAGAGCCGGCCCGAACTCCCTGTCGTCTATGATAACGGCTTCAAGTTCAGGCAAAAGTCCAGATCTACCGTTGAAGGCTTTCGGAACGAGACTATTTTTCGTATTGCCCGAAGATCATTGTTAAAAGGGGCCCCAAACCGAATTTTTCAATCTGCCCGGCGGTCGAACGGGTTCTGTGAGATTGGGAGATTGTCAACTCATCACAGAGTTGCATTGGCAAAGCAGTCATGGTGGTTGAGATTGAGGCCATCAAGTCTGATTCCCAATTCGTCTGGTACCTACGTTGTTTCCAGCTTCAAAGCGCTTCTACTTTGCACGGCATCGAAGGACAACATCCAGTTTGTCAAGAGGCTGAAGCAGCTTCCCAGTTTCATTTACAAGCCTCTTCATTTTACCATCTGGTCTATCTGTCCTTTTCCGCAGCACTCAAAGATGAACAGACATTTCAAAGCAGCAACGAAGGACACTATCATCGATAAGCACCTGCAAGCTGCAGGAACGCATGTGGGGCGCAGCATGTATGAGACCGATTCAAGTGGGGAAGGTGGGGCTCGGTGACTTTCAAGTTGTTTAAGTCCTCAATTGAAGACAGAGCTAGGTTTCCAGAACTGCAATTCTTCAAGTTTCAGTTTGGCGATGTTACAAGGCAAGGCCCCTTAGTTCTTCCTTTATCGCCTGATCGTTCAGGAGGAGATAAGTAAACGGCTTTCACTGCGAAGAGACTCATAATTGTGTGGGAAATCTACTTTAATTGCGAGCAGATCACCTCTATCATCTTTAATATCATCATCTTAGTGTGTTAGCATTTTTCATGGTAGTATATAGAGAGACCACTGTATTCTGAGACCTCACAGTTGGTTTTGCTCATTTTCAACTGAGAGCAGCCTTCGAGGGTTGCAGATCTCATTCAAGAGCCTGTAAAGCAGCTGGGAATTAAAATCCCCTTTGCAGCCAGTGAATGAGATTTCGCTTTCACTTGCTCAAAATTTATTATAATTAACCACGCCTGGGTCGACTGCCTGTGATCCTCCGCAGATGAAGCCTTGACAGATACTGCAGCAGCGCTGGGAACCTGAGGTCTGCCTTGCAATGCCATGTTGTGTACTCTATATCAATATTTACCATATTCATGTTCGAAAAGTCCAGGTCAATCAGTTTCTATTGTTTTGAGAGGGTCGTCCTTGTCATTGTCGGGTTTCGGCCGGCTTCGGTCATTTTCGGGTTCATGGTCGTGGTCGAACTACACGACCTCCACTGTGTCATTACTGAACTTGCATTGTCGGGTCAGTTTATTGTTTGTAGTCAAAAGAGCTTGTTAAAATTCACTGGCTTCATTGTCATTGTCAAGTCGCATCCTACAGCCATTTCTTATACTCTATGCCAACTATCACAAGCTCCACCCATTGGAATGAAGCGACCAGCAAGCCAGCGTCTACCTCCCTGATAAAAAGGTTTGCAATAAAGGACTTATATCTTGAACAAGGAAGTGAAACACAAAGAAAGCGCTTTTAAAATTTTCATCAGCATCAGCGAACGGTGGCTGGCCACTGCTTGCACCGCTTGCGTGCAATTCCTCCTGGCGGAGATAGACATTTTGCCCTCCTCAGTGGCCGACTGGATCTCCCATGAGGTTGCCCGAAGAAAATTCCACTGGCAACAAGCCCCTTTTCAACGCCACGTTCCGACAAATTAAGTCGCTCATCTCGCTCCAGTAATTCTCTAGAATCGAGCCATAGTGCATTCGTCTCTTGGACGTAATACCCTCAATGCTTCCCTCAGAAAAACAAGGAACATCCAATTACGGCCCCTCCCACCACTAGCGTATCTACTAAGAAGATTCGCAGAGGTAGGAAAATGCTTCGCCGCTTCCGCAGTGCCTAAGCCGTCGATGCCAAGCTTTTGCTGATTGAAGCCGTGAAGGCGCATATTTTTATTCGAGGTTGGGGTTTGAAAGAACCACAATCAGAATTCAGAAGGGCGGTGAAGCGTGAAGAAATGATGTCGAAATCGCGGTGAATACTTGAAGAACGGAAAGCTGCGAAAGTTGCAGGTTCGTGCTGGCACTCCTTTATTGGCCCGACACGGTGTTGGAATACCTTGATCTCGCACTTTATATTTTGATGGTATCAAATCAGAAGATCCTGTGGTAGTTTCTAGTAGGAACGCTGTCAAGTTTGGGGAACGACCCAGGATTGATAGTAGGGAGAGACCTGAGATACCATGCCCAAGTCTGGGGGATGTATGACCTAAATTTTGTCGTTGGACTTCTCATTGTCGACTGACTCCGGTTTCCGAGAACAGTGTCGTGGGAAACGATGAAGATAATTTTCCCCACTTTTTGAAAATAAATTTTATACGGAGTGATTGTGCTGGCTTCTAGTTCGTCTGGTTTGAAGAATTTCTTCAAGTATAGCAGGCCAGTCAACAAGCCAACCACCGGGCATCAATGATTTGATGTCCACTCTTCTAGTCTTTGCCTTTATCAGAATGAGGCAGAGAGGAGGGCAAGGGCTCCGTACTTTTACTGGCATCCAGAGAAATTTACAATTGAGTTGAAGTTCCAAGACCCTTGCACAAGCAGCAAAACGAGTTGTCGAAGACGACGAAGCGGATCTACGCCTTGAAGCACCACATCCCGACTTGACAAATTTAGGATTATCCACAACAGTCTTCCATATATTTATCAATCAAGACCAATTCTTTCAAGAAATCATTGGGGATAAGACTTGCAACCCAATCATGATTTCCTGTTCCAATGTCAGTCACAAGAGAACGATCCAGCCACCTTATATCATGTCCGTATCTGTGGGTGCTACACGCTGGAAAATATAAACATCTCTTGACTCTTAGCCTCTTCTCTCTCACTATCATTTTAAGTGTGTCCAGGACGGACTGCTGCTGTTCGAGCCCGTGATTACCACGACTTCTATTGTCCCTGCTGTACTCTTGAACTTAATCGCTGAATTTTGATCTAGAAATTTGTATGTATATTCTTAGGGTAGGAATTGGACTGCCAGAGACTTTGGTGTTCGACACCGAGTGTGGTTCCAACAACGAATTGGTCGCGACGCCGAGTTGGGTATCGACAACAAGCCAAATAATGGAGGGAGTAAGCCTATAGATTTGTGAGAGGGCTGTGGGAATGAACATACTTGGATGTGAAATCACAGCAGCTCGAAATTGACTGCGATGCAGAGGGCGTCAATCGCTGGCGGTTTAATGGATGCCACTCGTTTCAAGAACACAGACTTGCGAGACCATCCTGGTCATGGCCGTTTTAAAGGACTCAGCTTCACTGGGGAAGAGCTGACTAGTGAAATCTGTTTCGGGGGTCTTGCAATAGGGCCGAATTGCTTTGGGATCGGGCTTCGAGACCCCCGGCTTCAAAGGTTCGAGGTTTCGAGTACTTGCGAAGGAAAAATTGTTCTGGCCCATGACGGTTTAGGGAATAGTGTAATTACTGAATTAAGATGTGTGACTTGCATTTGGCTGAGGAAGAGTTTTAGTTGGACGCAACCTTGCTCTGAAGGAGAGCTACGAGAAATCGACTTCAACATTTGAGTCTCCCGTCTTCAAGCCAAATCTCGCCTCCTTCCAAGAAGTTAGTTGAACATTCCGAAGCACGACCACTTTGTCTATACAGCAGTGAATACCAGGACTGTATTCAGTGACTCACTAAGTTCATATACGTGTCAATGGACGATGAGGGCCTATATCAACATAGATTCAGACTCCAGAAGCAGACGTCAAGAAATCGAAAAGAGATCACAATTACTTATATCCTCCTCCTTCTGTTCAACAGTAGGAGGATAATTGGAACACTGATCAACTTCACTTCGAGATAGCCGAACTTCCGTCTCCCCAGATTCCTAGTAGGGCATAGAGACCTATTTTGTTGAATTATCAATGCTGATTGTGATCCCGACACTAGTTCGGGTCGCGATACCGACTTCAGTGTCGACATCTAGATATATTTCTAGGATCTTAACAAATCACGCTTCTGGGAGGTAGAAAGTAGAGTGGATAATTTAGTGAAAGAATTGGAGAGAGGTTAGAGGATTGGGATGGAGGCTGTGGGAGATGGATGTTTTTAGACAATGCAAAGTTCAGTGAGTTTGAATGATTATATCCTCTCACCCTCAGCTCTCCCAACCTCAGGAGCTCTCCAATTATATGCCCACTGTTGTACTAACAGTAGTCGAAATCAGTCTTCCTTTCGTGCTTATTGCCTGTCCAAGGTCAGCTCCCTCAAGAGAATCCTTACCTAAACTGGCACGATCCCACCTTACTGTTCCTATAAAATAAGAAAGGATTCGCAGAGAATTCAAATATCGAACTACCAAACTTCAAACAATCAAACAGCTCAGCGAGCCCTAGCGTGGCGTCATGAAAGGTTCACCCTGGCCTGGATATGTATTCTCCAGGACCCACACCTGAGATATCAAACTCCTGTCCCACTCTCCTGCTAAACGAAGAAGCTGGAAATCGTTCTCATTATCGACATCAAAATCCCCGTCGGGGCCAAGCCCGTTGTCGCTAGCCTTCTCATTATTGTTCGCTTTCTTCTGAATCCAGAGTCCAGCATCGATTGTACGGGACAATGCAGGAGAAAAAGAGCAAGACAGCAAGCGTGGGAGACAGAAAAGTCGGTTTTCAGAGGAATTGTTGGTTCTGACAGAGCCACGTATGTAAGGATGATGAGGATACAGTGTTTACAAAGGAGCGGGAGTCCGTCTTGGGAGATAAGTACTTTCGAGTCTAGCTCCAGGGATCCTGAGATTCGCTCAAATCGCCTGAACATTGATACACCCTTTCCAAGTTTCACAGAAAGAGCAGTGGAGCTATCCTTACAGCTGTCTCTGCTGCCAATGCATAGAACAACTATCTCACAAAAACTCAGTGATTACAAAAGGAAATAAATTTGGCCAAAAAGACAATGCCATATGTATTGACTATGCAGCCATGAATACACTCTAACAAAACGCCAATGATCTAAAGAAAGGACTATGAACATGCTTGTATCCATGCCAAAGAACAAATCCATCCGTACTTATTACAAAGAAGCGTTCGCCCAATCTCGCCTCAATATGCAATGACCAGACCAGACTAGACTGTATGGGGTATCCTCATTCACAAAGTCATTCTATAAGCCAAATGCTTGCTCGCTCGCCGTATGATTCGCTCTCATCGTCCACCCGAAACTCCAAACCAACTCAGAACTCAGAAGCAAATTCGTCTAACCATTCCAAGCCCGCAACAGACTTATTGCGGAATATAAACATGCTCACCAACCTCTAAGACCGTAATCTCATCCCCCACCCGGAGCGCACTCTCCTTCGAGCACGGCACAAGCTGCATGCCCAAACATCCCGTCATCGGTCCAGCACCCTCATCCACCGCTCTAAATGACCTGAGAGTCTTGTCGGGCTCGGAAGGATGGCGTTCCCCGGTCACTTGGTCTACGTTAGGCATTTTGCAGCGGGCTGTTCGGCAGGAAACGTCGTATTCGTAGTAGCCAATTTTGATGCGGCGCCAGGTGTCTTCGTGGTAAGCTTCGGGGCCGGTGATGATTAGGTTTGCGCGGAAGCGGGTTGCGGACAAACGGGGAGCTCCTTTGACTTTGGGCATTTTGCTCTCGACGTCGCGGATTGAGGCGAGGTTGACGAGGTGGAGGGGGTACTGTTCCTTTCATTAGAAAAAGTGAATAGGAAAAGGGGGGAAGAGGACTTGCAGCATCTTGGAAGCCAGTAACAGGTTGATACCCCAGCTCCTCTTTGGTCGGCGCATTTCTGTGAACCTCTCGTAGCTTGGAATTGTCGATTCTGAACAGACCTAACTTATTACTGATTCCTAGGTAGTAGCGAAGCTCCTCAGGGATCTCAATCTCCAAGTTCAGTGCGTTGACCTTGTCCTTCCAAATCGTCATCTCCTCATACGAATAACCCGCCTTCTCAATCTGGACAGGAGAAGGGTCAAACGGGACACGGAAATGCTTCTCAGGAACCGTGCCTTTGACAGCAGCACCCCACTTAGCAATCGTACCTCTCCAACCCGCCTCCTGGTACGGAAAGCTCAATATAATAACCCCACCACTCTCCACATCCTCACAATGCGGCGTGTACGTATCCACACTCTGGTCCGGAACCCACATCTCAGTCCTAACCTTTGCCAACAAAGGAAACTGGCGCTGCGTAATGAACTCCCATTTGTGTGCCGGCTTTGTCTTGTCTGTAGTGTTTTGGGCGACGGATAAGGGGCTTTTCAGTTGCGCAAACGTGAATTGGCGGTCGTATTCCATGCCAGTTGCAATGATGGTGCCGCGATTCAACTCTACACCTCGACAGCTCTTCACGGGGTATATCCACATGCTCTTCAAGCGCCACCATTCTGCCGACGTCTCCTCCGTGCTTGGTGGTCGTCCCTCAGAGAACTTCTTGTCGAATTCGTTCAGCAGATTACTCTCAATCTTCATGCCCAGCTTTCTGCATCCTTTCGGTTGTTCCGCGCGGAGACGAGCTTGTTCGCGTTCGTAGAAGATAAGGAGGATGAGAGGAGGTATGCAGATGGCGAGGATGGTGAGGACGTAGGTTTGTGTCGAGATGACGGGGATTTGCTCGAGCAATTGTGCGCGGTAGATGTAGAATTGTTCTTCCGCGAGCTCGCGGTATTGGTCTATGAGTGCAGCCATGATTCCAAATCTATCGATGATGAGGGGAAATAAAGGCACGAAATGTGCCGGCTATCTGCTGTGATTCAATTAGTCTCCTATTGTGGATCCCGCAAAGATGAAGGCTTGGTGAAGAGGTGCTCTTTACCAAATGATGTACATGAAGTCTAAAAGCAAGAGAGTGTATGAAGAAGAAGAAGAACGAGATAAGAAATCGAAAACAGGAGAAGGAAGCACACGCGTGATGTGTGTCTTTTTCCTTGGTATTTATTGTAATGGGGTGTTGAAGTGCAGCAAGAGAAAATAGGGAGTCAATTGGGACAATTCAGCAAATGACACTGTTACAGCCCACTGGTCGAAGAACGCTAACCAGCTTCTTCGTCGTGTCCGTTGGCCGAGTCGACTTCAGACGCAGGATGGATCAGAAACAGTCGAGTACCGTAGTGAGGCGAGTTCCAATGTTCCATGGAGAACGGGGAGACGTGGAGGCGTGTCCCTTCTGCGGATGTCCTGCCTTGGCAAAGCTACTTTTACAGGCGCCCTGTGGCTGCTGAGAAGAGAATTACAGTAGCTTGTACGAGGAATACGTTAGCCGAAATCTGCAAGCTTTCCCTCCCACACGCGTTTCTAGTTTTTTTTTTTTCCCAGGATCTCAGGATTTTAGGGGTCCTCAGATCGATCCACCGCCATCACCACTGCTTTTGATGCAGGACCATGCACATAGAGTGGACCCTTGTTCCACAACAGCAGCTTCATTCAGCCTAGCACTAGTACGTCCTGGAAGTCACTTCTGTACCAGTCAACGTACAAGATTGACATCAGGCTTGGCTAGTAGGGAAACCACCCAGTCAAAATACGGTTGACGGTACGCTGTCCCCGATACACAAGGACTTTTGTGGCGCAGTCAAGCCCAGACGAGCGGGTCCTGAAAGAGGAAGGCGAATCGCAGGATGTTTCGACATCTAAATTCATCAATCAATCAAGCTTCCCCAAATCCATCACTCACTACTCAAATCGAGAGTCAAGACGCGTGTAATGACCGAAGTTCCCGTACGAAGTACGAGGAACGAACACGGATCTCAAGTCTTTCCGAGTCGCGAAAGGCACGTGAGATCTGAAACCTCCTTGTCCCTGTTAAAATGTAAAATCCCATCCGAAAAGTCAAAGAAAGGGCTATTGAAAACATCACTACACAGCCTGCGCCATTTGCGTCACCACTCGCCAAACAACCCTACCAACAACTATCAAAAAGGTTAAAAGCTGTCCCGAAACCAAGACTGGGTACAAAGTGACAGCTGAAAAGGACACACTCGGAGATTGCACCCGCCTCCCCTTCCATCGAGGTAATTGTGACCTCCACGTTTGACGCTACAGGCTGAAGGATGGCTTGTGATACTTTCTAGATTCCAATAAGCCCTCAGGTGGTGGTGCAATTGGCGTTAGTGGAGGTGCCAATCGCGACAGCCTGAATGCGAATGCGGTGTAAGAAGTAATAAAGTTTCGTCCTCATACGCTGATTCAAGCAGGACTTTTCAGGCGCTGCGAGTACGAGTAAGTTGGTCCCTCATACTGATTCAGGTATGACTTTCAGGGGCTAACTACATTCACGTGATAAGAATAACCCTTGTTTATGCTTGAATGGGATGGAATTCATACAATCATTAGTCCCCCCATAGTGTGTACCTATACCAAGGTCCCCAGACGCCATAACCCCACTATGCTACTCTCACACTGTCCATTAACTATACGACGACCCTACTTGAAATCCGCCGCCGTCAATGCCTGAACCACACTGGTACCCTCACTGAACCTCGTTCTGAAAATCCGGTTGGCGTTCTGGAACATGCCATCTTTCAATGAAACGACGATGAATTGACTGCCCTTGAAGCGAGTCTTGATCAGTCGACCGATGTTCTGCGTGTGTGACAGATCGAGGGCGGCGTCGACTTCGTCGAGGATGTACATTGGCGCTGGCTTGAATTGGAGGAGAGCCATGATGAGGGATAGTGCGATCAGGGAACTGTTTAATGTCAGCTATGCAGTTTGATGAAAATGATAGAGCCACGTACCGTTGACCACCACTCAACTCAGTGAGCGACTGCTTCCAAACCTTCCCAAGACAAACCTTAACCTCCAGACCCTCATTGATGGTCTTATTCTCAGGCGGATCCAGCTTTGCAAAACTCCCTGGCAACAACTCAGCGAAAATCTGCCCAAAATCTCCATTGACCTTCTGCCACGTCTCCTGCAAAGCCTTCTTCTTATACTCATCCAAGCTGACGATCGTCTCCTCAATCTTCTTCTTATCCCTGATAACAGTCTTCATCATGTTCTTCAAGGAAACTTCCTTCTTCTCTACACTGTCAATCATGTTCATGACCTTAGGGTTGATCTTCTTTTTCATGCCTTGGAATCGTTCGGTGAGAGTCTTTAATGAGGACTTGCACTCGGCAATGTTCTGTCCTTTGAAATCATATGGAGTCCCAGTTCGGCCGAAGTTGTCTTTTTCATCGGCGATCCATTCGTGCTCCTTCTCCATCTTGGCGACGGTCTGTACGGCAGCTTCTTGCTCCTTGTGGAATTTCTCAATTTGATGGCCAAGCTTTTGCATCTCGAGGCTCTCCTCCGTGATGCGGGCTGATTTGGATCGAGAGGCTTCCTCTAATGAGCGGAGCTCGTCATCAAAGCCTGTCAACTTCGCACGTTCATCATCGAGGTGAGCTTGGGCAATGTCATGTGTGTCCTAAAATATTGTCAGCGATGTACTCTGTACCATGGATATGAAACAAACCTTGAGTTGAGTCTGCTCTGAAACCAATGCAGCAATCTCTTCAGCTTGCGCTTTCAGAGTCTGTTCAACTTCTTGAAGTTGCTCTTGTGCAGTAGCAAGATCACCGCCAACTTGCTCCTGGTCCAATCTGGCTCCTTGCAGCTCTTTTTGGACTGTCTTGACTGATGCTGAGTTCTTGGTGAGGGCCTTTCTCAAAGCATCGAGAGAGCTCTGGAGTTCAACTAGCTTGCCATCCTTGTTGCTGTCGAAGTCCTTCATATCCTTCTCGATACGCTTAACATCCTTGTTGGCCTCATCCTGTCGCTTCTTGGCCTCCACAAGATCAGCCTTTAGCTGCAAGATTGATGCCTTCATATTCTCCACCTCTTGGATGATGGATGAAGAGGAGTTGCCTCCGATTTGTTCTTCGGTAAGCTTGATTTCGTGAGACTTCAGATCGAGCTCCTGCTTGATTTTCTTCGCCTGGTCAAGCTTCTTCTTCTCTCGTGCCATGGTCGCTTGAAGATCTGCCAATGCCTTCTCTTGCATTCCCAATTCCTTGGTCAGCTCATTGAGCTTCTGTAGAGTGACCAAAACGCCGCTTGAATTTGGAGAGCTTCCACCAGACAAAGTTCCAGATGGGTCGTATGAATCTCCCTCCAGTGTGATGCTCTTCATTCGTACAGCAGGATCGAAAGTTACTCGTTTTGCGGTTGCAGCATCAGCACAGATGAGAGTGTTTCCGAAGACATAATCCATGGCCGCAGAGACTTCATCCTCATAACCAAGCAGCGATAATGCAAGATCGACCTTTCCAGGAGCGATCTTTTGGGCTGCGCCAATCTTCTCTGCTGAGGCTCGGAAAGCAGCGATCTTGTTCAAAGGAATGATGGTGACGCGCTTTCTGAGCTTTCCCTTCTCGAGCAATTGCGTGCCAGTGACTTCAGTGTCGACAACCACGTTGTACAAGCGACCACCAGCACAGATTTCAAGGGCCGTCCCAGCATCCGTGTGATCCTTATCCAGTGTGAATAATTGAGCTACCAATCCCTTGACCTTGGATCTGTCGAAATTGGGTGAAGGATCGGCGTAGTTGAAATCGATATTTGCAACCTTTCGCTTCATGCCATCGGATTGTTCGCGCAGTTTTCGGATGGTCTGCTGAAGTGTGGACTCTTGTTTGTACATATCATCTTCCTTTCCAGGTTCGAACCCAAGCTTGCCAAGTTCCTTTTCAAGCTTCTGGGCTTGAGATCGGAGACCCTCGAGATCATTAAGTAGACCAGCATTCTGCTCCTTGGCTTTCTTCGCTCGTGGCTCCTCTTCCTTGATCCGCTTCTCAAGATGGGCCATCTTGAGCTTGGCTTGCTCTTGCTCGGTGGAAGCAGCACTCGCTCGGTTACGCGCATCTTGGAGTTGTCCTTGGTATCCACTTTCCTGGCCTTCTTTCGATGCAACACCAGTCTGCAGAGTCTGCAGGAGTTCTTCCTTGGTCTCTGCCTCCTGGCTTTGCTTCTCCAGTTCCTCCTTGGCCTTGTCGTATTGTGCCTGGAGCTTTTCGTAAACCTTTGTTTTCTGCTTTAACGAAGTCTCAAGCTCGGAAACTGTCTTCTGGATCGTAGATTTCCGCTCCTTCTCCTCGGCCATACTAGATTTCTTGAGATCCATAACCGTCGAAAGTCGAACCAGCTCATTTGAAAGCTTCTTGACTTCCTCCTCCAGCGCTTGTGCCTTGCCTCCCTTACGCATTTCCTTATCTCGCTGCGCCTTAACAGTCTTGACATCCTCAGCAAGATTCTCAATCTCATTCTTCAGCCTCACAGCCGATTCCTCCAAATCCTTAGCGCGTTGTTTCTTTAGCTCCAAGTCATTGGCAGATTGTTTAAGCTTCTCCTGGCATTTGACATAATCATGCGCCACAACAACTCTCGTCAATCTTTCGAGATCATTTTGCGTCTGCTGGAAATCCAAGAAAGCCCTCTTCTCCATCCTCAGCTTCTCCAGCTTTGGCTCAATCTCATCCTTCAACAACTCAGTAATCTCCTGAACCTTCATCTCCTTCTTTGCCATCGTCTTAAACGCCTTATCCCTTCGATCCTCAAACATTCGCGTCCCAGCCGCTTCCTCAATCATCGCCAAAATCTCCACAGGCTTCATGTTCAGCACTTTTGTGATTCGTCCTTGCATGATGAGGAAATTGGGATTATTGATATTGAGCTGTACGGATTGGAAGAGGTTTTGGACCGTTTGTTGTTGTGCGCGGTGACCGTTGATCAGATATTTGCTTGTGCCTCCGAGAACGATCTGTCGGGTGACGCTGATTTGGGCATATTCTTCGAATCCGATTGGGGACTTCTTTTTGTCGCGGTTGTCGAAGACGATTGTAACGCTTGCTTTTGTTACTCCGGCTTGGCCACGCTTGTAGATGAGATCCTAATATTCCACTATGAGTATATCCCGCTGGCTTCTGAGAAGGACGAGCAGCGCATACCTGGAGATTCTGTGCGCGGACCGTAGTCATGTTCGTAATACCCAAAACAAAACATATTGAGTCAAGAATATTACTCTTTCCACTTCCATTGAGTCCCGTAATCGAATTGAAGCTCTCGTCCCTACCAAAACATCAGTTCCATGCCCTTTAGGCGGTTCGTTGCCATTGTTTACCATCCCGAAATCACAGTTCGCACAGCGTACGATTTAAAACCCTGCCAACTTTCATTAGAATCATTCACATGATTTGAACGAGGTGACATACGTCTATAATAACTTCCACAACCCTCATTTTGGCGCTCTAGAGTCGTCGTTGTGGTTAGTTGTCGAAAATGTCGTTCTTGTTTGAATCTCGTCTCTGTGCCAAAAACGCGAAAGTCAACAAAACACGCGACAGGGTTCAGGCACCCGGTGTTTTTGGCCTTCGATATCCGGCACCTATGCATAATCGCTCAACCTCGGCGAAACTCTGACATCCAGACACCATTCCCCCAGATTTCGCGATGGATTCTGGGGTTCGTTCGTTCATTGCCTTTTGTGCCTTTTAGATTTTTAAGGTACAGAATGGCTCCTAAGTCGAATTTCTCTATGCCAGGCGTAGCGGAGGGGAAGAAAATCATTGCTCTGCCCACTGGTGATGAGAGCGCTACGGAGCGTGTGAATGCGATCTTTCAAGGTCCCATGTCAGAGGAGATATATCAAGTGGGTTTTCGGTCTCTTTATTTTGATATTCGGGTTCTATTCTTTGAATTCGCGTTGAAAAATCTCTTTATCAAAAGCTTGCAGCCTCTGCCGCGGAATCCAAGTCTATCTTCAATTATCGTACCTTACCCCCTTTGATCCTTCTCTATGCCCCGAATCCAACTCTACACTTTCTGTAGTACCCAAATCTAACAACACACTCTAGGGATGGGGCGCCTCTCTCTTCCGCAAAGATATCCAACTCATCTCCGCCTCTTCTAACCCCGGAACAACCGTCTTCTCCTTCATCGTCGATCCCTCCCAAAGCAACCGCCTCGGAAACCTACATGGCGGATGTACCGCTACCATCTTTGATTTCTGTACTACCTCTGCTTTGGCGCCTATTGCGAAGCCCGGTTTCGTATGTTCCTTCCCATTTCCCCCTTCCTACCCCTTTATCCCCATACCATTTGCTCATCTGCAGGTTGTATGAGTGGATGGGGAATTTTGGATACTGTGCTGATAGTTTTGTGGTGGTATAGTGGGCATTCGGAGGCGTCAGCCGCACCCTAAACGTAACTTACATCCGCCCCATCCCCGTCGGCGAAGAAGTCATCATCGAGAGCGAAGTCGTACATGCTGGGAAGAGACTTTGTAGTATTAAGGGGGTTATGAAGAGGAAGAAGGACGGGGCCATATTGGCGACGTGTGAGCATGGGAAGGTGAGTATTGATCCGAACATGGGTGGGAAGCTATAGGTCGTGGCTTCGGAAAGGGTGTTTTGGAATAGACACTGGGATAAAGGGATGGATAGACTGAAGAGCAATAATAATTGTTCTGTTGCAGCTATGCTGTAGTAAGTTCTGTGTGAGAGAAGAGCTGAGTGATGAAGTGTCGTAAGAGATCTACCTAGTGGGATTGCACTTTGCCTTGTACATCTTATTCATGACACTTTCCTTCTATCCTCCTGGTCTCGTTCTTCTCATCTTCAATTCTCTCTTCAACAGTGTGATTAAGAGGGAGAATTGGAGGGCCATGGCACACTGAATCGTTGTCGTGTTGGGAGTCACCGGGGAGGCGGGATCAATGTCCTGTCCATGAAGAGCAGTCTTTGAAAGTCGATCGAGACGCTGCCATTGACATACCTGGTGTAATTCCTATGCTCTTTCCGGTGTGATAGGACCTTGCGTCAACATCTCCATCTGCATCTCCCACTACGTACATCTCGTTCACATGTCGGCTCCCTTCGTTCATACCACCTATCACAATCTCCCCTTTGACACATGTTTATCATTGCTGCCTACCCCCGAATTACTCTAATAAACTGGATATAAAATTCTGTTGAGCCATTAGCATCATACATAAGATTCAAGAATCAAATTGTTGACATCCCCACAAAGGGTCCCCGAGTCCATTGATCATCCGTGACGTGACCTCCCGTTTCGTTGGGCCCTTATTCCCACCCTGCCGAAAGCGAATCCGAGACTACATGTGGGGAAACACATGTTTTAACTTTCGAGGTCTTGCATAACCTTTGAATATTGCTCGGACACGGAACAAGTCGTGCGCGAGGGGAAGAGGAAAGTTTCTTACGCGGAAGTCGCCGGAAAGTTTGTTATATGGGATGATTCTGAGACCGGGTGGGAGGAGGTTCCGATGCTCGGATTCTTGCTCGGATTTTTAGGCTTTGGAGGGGCTTTCTGTGTTGTGGCGTGAGATATGTCGTTGTCGTTCGATTTGATGCCCTTGATATAGGTCGAGTGAGAGAAATCGTCAAGTGATGGTGGGAGTAATACCAAGGAACGATGGAGAGAGATGGTCTAATTCTGAATTTCTAGACCGCACCTGATATCGTGGCATGGGAAAGGGTGTCGTAGCTAGATACCGGTAGCACGCAAATTTGAAGATGCTCAAGTTGTGATCTCAGGTTTGGGGGAATTCGTAGTTTTCTATGTATCGCCCTCAGGCACACTCAATCCATCTCATTCCATTCCGCCCAAAAGAAAGAAAAAATTAGTACCTTCAGAGAGATACGTAATGAGAGTAGCATGAAATTTGTATTTTCCGCACCGTGAAAATACCCCTCCACAAACGCCCTCCATCTAATAAACAAGCCCACGCTCAGAAGCAACAAGATGCAATTTTTCTTAGCCAGACAGGACGGCCTTGGTCATCGACTCATTAATATGCTACAAAATCATACAACAAATGCAAACGTGTTTACGCAGCATCTGCTGATGCAACCGGCTCCGCTATCCGTGTCACCTGGCTGCCAGCTCGGATAATCTTCTTGCCAGCCGAGTCGCTGACGAACGAGATGTCCTTGTTTTCCCGTTGTGCTCGCTTCCAGATCTCGACTTCGCAACCACCTCGGAGAACACCAACACGCATCGTCGATAGAAGGTTGTGTGCGGCGTTGGAGTGGTTGTAAACACCACCGTTGAAGATGGCGGTAGCGTCCTTTCCGATACCAGAGGTAATGAGAGCCTTTCCACCTGGGTGGACCTTGATAAAGTCGGTCACATCGTGGACAACACCAGCAACTGCAACGAGAGCGCGACCGTTCTTGGCCTCGGTTTGGTAGGCGTCCCAGTCAATAATGGGCAGTTGCTCAAGAGGAATACCCCAGTCGAGAGTTTGTCTCTTCTGGTCGAGCTTCTTCTGCAATTGTTGGAGACGGCCCTTCTCGATTTCATTTTGCTTGAATTGCTTGAGGTCGTAGGCGAGTCCGAGTTGCTTCCAGATCCAGATTGACCACTTCGTTGGGTCATATTGATGCCATTCGATAGCATTGCGGTAGTCGGATGGGAACTCGTGGTGGAAGTTATGGTAACCCTCTCCGAGAGTGACGAGAGCAGTAATGACGTGGTCACGGGGAGAGTTGCGGTCGTCGAATGGCTGGTCACCAAGCCAATGGGCCAAGGAGTTGACGCAAAAGGTTGCTTGTTGGACGAAGAAGATTCGGAGAATTCCAGCGTAGATGAATCCGCCCTTCCAGTCTCCCCATCCAAGACCAGTGACGAGGCAGGGGAAGATCATGCCCATGAAGATGACGGTCTTGATGTAGTTCCTGTGTTGCCAAACAACGACTGGGTCATCGTTCAAATCCGAAATGTCCGTTCGCCCAATGCGCTTTGGGTTCTGCTTCATGATCATCCAACCGAAATGCGAGTATAGGAGGCCCTTGCGGACGGAGTATGGGTCCTTGTCGGTATCGGTATATCGGTGGTGAGCTCGGTGATCTCTTGACCACCATCGAATTGATCCTTCAACGGCACCGCCTCCAACGGCAGCGAGGAAAATCTTCAAAGGGGTTGTTGCAGAGTATGAAGAGTGTGCCCAAAGTCTGTGATAACCTGCGGAAGTTGTTAGTCTGACGTGCGTCTGACATTGTGGAGAAGAGTGAACTTACCAGCTGTGATACCAAGACCAGTCATGAAGTAATATACGACGGCCCAGACGGCAGTCTTCCACTGGAGAGGCGTCCAGTACGCAGCAATGAGGCCATAGACGGGAACTCCAACAATGAGAGTAACGTTAAGCCAGTTGACGTGTTTGTACCAATTCGCCTTGGTGATGGGCTCTTCAGTGATGTGAGGTTTCTTTGGGTCGTACTTCTTGTTACGATGTGGCTCGGGAGTTTTTGCCATGCTCGACGGCGGCTGAGACGCATATTGTGGTGGTGTAGCCATGATATTGTATGGCGAAGAGTGTGAAGAAGTCGTGAGGAAAGAAGTCGAAGTCGAAGTCGAAGTGGGAGGCGGAGTACTTAAAAGCAACCAAAGGTTATTTGGTTTGACGCTAGTGGACCAAACAGTCGGCAAAAAGGCGTGGGGAGAGGGGCTCAACTATTTGATGGGAAAGCTTGCAGAGGAGGAGCTGGATTATGCGCCACCGATGTCGAAGGGAAGCCTACCTATGATAGCCCCTATCTTCTCCGATAAAATTCTCTAATTGATGGGATTTTATCTCTCATATATGGGCCCAGGTATTTTTCATTCGTTCACATTGAACAGCTAGCTATCTTGTTCACATTCACAGGTGAATTGTTGTGCCGAGGGATTGGGAGGGGAGGTGGAATGTCGGTCTCCCTTTCGCCCAACATCCAAAAACTGTTGGGACTTTGAAGCTGGACCCTTGCTTGAGTTAGCGTCATCTCTCATCTGGCCAGATACGGAACCAAAATCAGGAAATCATTTTGTCAAAATATAAAATATCAAGACTACAATTGTGTATGTATTTTTGGGGCTTTATGATACGACTTCATCATCATCGACGATTGGTTTATTCAGTTTTATCTCAATGATCAAGAAGGAGATCGTTTATCTTATCTTGTCCGATATCCCAAAATAAACTCCAAGTTGCTAACCGCGTCCAAAACGCCAATGCAAGCCCTGACAATCTCGCGTCGTTCCTGAACACCGACACCGACTACCCTTCTTCCAAAAGTTCCAACTTAACGCGCGCTCTCTTCCCATCAAAACAAACGTGGCATGTGAAGAAGTCAGATGTCATCACTCTTCTCTCATGCATGATTCTCAGATTTTCATCCCCATGATCTTTCAGCCCGGGACTTCTTTTAAAATTTTTTTTTAAAAAAATTGCATTCCAGCCCTTTGTACTATTGTACTAGCGTCCTCGTTTCCGTTGAGGGTTCCTACAGTATCTGCGACCGAAGGCTCACGGAATATTCGATTCGTTTTTGGGGTCGAGCCACTCGCTTGGACAAGCCACCTCCACAAAATGAAAAAAGCCTCGGGCGAGACGGCCGCTGATGAAGACTTTCGAGTTGCCACCTCTGGTGCCTGGATGGTTGCGGCTCTGTGATACATTGAACGACGTGTCCACTTGGAAGGAGGGTGGTAAGGTGATCAGACTTCATTATGCATGGTACCTGCATAGCATTTTGTCCTACCGTCCGACGGGGATGGATGAATCATCCATTCCATTTCAGCGATTGAAAAAGATTCCCGAGGACAATTCCACGTCAGTTTAGGTCTATCGAGTCATTTTTCTAGCAAAAGTCAATGATCTGGAAGACAATGAGAATAGCCATCTCCTCTAATATTGTCACGTGATAATTAGGACGTCGTCACGTGCACATCCAGATTTGGTACGGAGGAAGACTTCTTTTTTAGACGTCAAGCAGTCTAATCACGAACAGCAGAAAGGTAGGGAAAAGGTTCGGAAATTAAATTCGAGAGCACCGCAATCTATGCTGCAAATCCCATACGCAAACCAGACACTCATTCTTCCTCCACCTTCCCGTATTCAGTCATTCGTATGCGCTTGCTCAATATCCTCAAACGCCAGGCCCCTGACACATCTCATCCCCCGACCATTTCCCACCATAAGACCTTTAGCCGTTGAGATAACTTCGAATAGCACTCTGAAGCTTCGAAGCACCCTCTCCAAGGACTTGCGTCAAATTCTCCAAATCATCACCAGCAGTGACACCAAACTTGCGCACGAAGTCCTTCGCAGCACTCTCCAAATCACCATAATCTTCACCTGCCTCTTCCTGCTCAGGTCGTCCGAAATATGCGTTTGAGGAGATGGATGAAGCACCTTCGAAACCTTGAAGTCGTTGTTTGGCTTCGGATTGTGCGTTGGCATCGAAGGCTCCTTTGCCGAAGAACTCGTCGGACGAAATGCCCTTTTGGGCACCGAATTTTTGGCGGGCGTATTTCTCTTCGTCATCTGGATCATTGTTAGCACGACTTTTTCATAGGATAATTCAGAGAACTTACCCTCTTCTGTGGCCTTGATAGGTCCAACAGATCCAAATCCTCCCATCTTCTTTGGAGCAGTAGCTGGCTTTGCACCCCCAACTTGACCAAATCCAAGTCGTCCCATACCCATACCCAATCGCTCGAGTTCGCTGTTCGTGCGCTCTCTGCTTTGTGTGGAACCATATCCTGCTCTGCCTGGGCTGACTGGTGTAGGTGATGCGATCTTAGGGAGATCTGCAGCCTTGATGGTGACTGCAGCCTTGGTAGCCTCTGCCTCGGCTTCAGGATCATAGCCCAATTTCTCAATTCTTTCCGCCTCCTCCTTGGCCTTGCGCTCCGCAGCATCAAAATCAATAACATCTCCTGTGACCTTCTTTGCGCCCAACTTTGTCTTCTTGGCACCCAATACATTGGCTTTTCGTGGTCCGGACCCAGTGGTGGCAGTCTTGCGCAACGCTGCGGAGGATGTGGTACGGCTTGCTGCTGGAGCGGAGGAGCCATCGGCACTCGCCAGTGGAGATGAGGTTCGTGCAATGCCGTTTCCGTTGCCATTCGAGTTGCCTGCGTTGAGGAAAGGGGAGGGGGTTCGGCCGACGATCGGCGGGGTGGCAGTTCGAGAAATAGGAGGTGTTGGTCGCTTGATCGAGGGCTTGTCCCACGAGGAGAAGAAATCGTCCTCTGGTTCGCCAGCTGGTGTAGAAGATCCGTCGGTTGGCCCATTGCTCATGACGTCCGTAATCACAACTTCATTGGGGTATCTGCTCCACAGTCAGCCACTGTACATCTAGGTCATCCCTGGCACTCATACTCAGCGGCATCCTTTGCAGATCTCCTCTTCAATTCCTCCTTGTATTTTGTAGCGGCGTTGGAGGTATATTTGGTTGTGGCATCCTTGCTGTTCAATGCAGCCGTTCCACCATTCGACTGGAAGAATTTCGTTGCAGAGTCATTGCCACCGACTTTCATTATCCGTAATTGATCCCATTGCCATTCTAATATCGAGTCAGCGAATGCCCCATATTGTATCTCAGCTCTTGTACGTACGATCGAGATTCGTGGAGCGGACAAAGGAGATGTGGACGCCCAAGTTGCGGTGATTCGAGGAACAGTCAAGGCAAAGGTAGATGCCGAACGGCACTGACGTCCAAGTGGGATTCTTCTGCCCACAGTCGAAGCATAGCTGGAAAGAGACTCATGTCAATGCTTGCGCCTACTTGATCCGACTGGTATTTGAAGGGCGGTATGCTTACCCTATTCGCTGGCTTGGTTCTCAACTTCTCGAAGATCTTTTGGGACTGGGATTTGGATGCTAGGGCTGTCATGATTGCAGATATTTGCGGAGTGATAGGTCGCGACTTGGACGTGGGGAGGGTTGTTCTCCTTTTCGCGATGTTGGAGTGGAATTTATTGTTCAGGGAGCGGGCCAGATTGCGGTTTGGCTGCTAGGTGCCGTTTTTTACCAATGCAGACTAGTACAATTTGACCGAGCTTCCCCACATTTAGGGGACTCATCAACAGACAATTTCGAGGTTTGAGACTTGCCAATATTGTTACGTGACGACCACAATGAATTCACTCGCCACTATCCCTCTCTTGAGGTTCCCAGCTTCTCTTCGTCCGATCCTTGCAGCACGACTTTATGCAACACAGACAGGTCTAGGAACGACGGGAACACCAACACCCAGGAGGAAGGCTGTGACAGCTTTCAATGATGATGGCAGAGTGGCATGGGGAGATTTGAGTGCCAGGGAAAAAGCTGCAAGGACGACACAGCAAACGTTTAATTTCGGCATGATCATTCTTGGAACTGTCTTGACAGTGAGTGCAATGTTTAGAACACAGAAGCTGCTACTGATACTGCACAGGGAGGCGTGGCATATGTTATGTACGCTGAAGTCTTTTCACCAGACAGTAAAACAAGCCATTTCAATCGAGCCGTAAACCAGGTAAAGAGCGATTCGAGGTGTACGGAGCTGCTGGGGAATAGCAAGAAGATCACAGCTTATGGGGAACCGACGTGGAACAAGTGGGCAAGGGCGAGACCAATTGCGTATGTTCACTGCGATTAATGGCTGTGATGGATGCTGACAGCCTTGCACAGATCAAGCATCAAAAAGGATCCTAGGGGTGTAGAGCACTTGATTATGCACTTTAACGTGAGTACTCTTCATGTCCTATAGCAACTAATCGCTCACGAACTTGCAGGTCGAAGGTCCTCTGAACAAAGGAGTTGTCAATATGCATATGGTTAAACCTCCATCGGAAAACGAATTCATCTACAAATATCTGGCGCTGGATGTAAAGGGCCACCAGAGGATATACTTGGAGAATGCAGACGCGAAACCAGAGAGCCCAGCAAAGAGCAAGTCGAAGTTCTTTGGGGTTTCATGGCGTTAAATGTGCCAGCTCCCTTGAACGTCTGTTCACGTTTGCTAGCAAAAGGAAACTCGAACGGGCATCTACGAAAGGAGTTATGGATGGAAGAGAGCAGGAGCTGATTTACAACAGACGAAGCTCTTGAAGCAACAATGATCCCAAAGAGGGGGACCTTAGGTTTACTCTCCAGAACCAGATTTCATTCATGCTCGGTGGCATGCAGCCTAGTTTTTGCTAGGAATCCGCTCGGCAGCTTTCTTTGACTGAGCCTTACCCTTATAAACGTGATTGCTCCGACCTCAAACGTCCGTTCTCCGACCTTCAACCTCGCCTGTCGACCTCGCCCCTTGCCTTTCGTTCTTCGCACTTCAGCCTCACACTTCAACCTCGTTCAGCACTATCAAATTCCTGTACTTCAACATCGTTCTTGAACCTCACCCTTCAACTTCCTCTAACACCACCAAATCTCTATTGTTAAACCTCGCCGTTCATCTTCAACCTCTCATCATGTCATCGCCACCTCTCCAGCAAAGTCCGCCGCAGCTGTCCCATGATCCTCAAAAACTGTCACTTGGTTCGGAGCTTCGAAATAAGAGCTTCGACTACCCCTTGACGCTCGAACCTATCAATCTCACCAGTGCAGATCTCAGTCCTCCATTCAGCGGACCGCGCAAGATGCCTGATCATGTTCAAAACCCCTTCTCGCTCCTTCAGACTTGCCAAAAGATTTATATCGAGACTCACTTGACGGCCTTACAACTCAGCGAGCTGACGTACAAAATCCATGACACACTCTGCCGAGATATGAGCTCCAGTAACGACAGATTGCTATGGCTCTACCAGTGGCAATGGACGAACCTTCGAAATGTTTATGTTAATGCTATGTTATTTCCTTACACCACTCGAGGGACTTACATTATGGACATCTCACCAATCGTCAATTCACTTCCTTCGAGAGTGAAGTCGCTCACTGTTCTTCATATTTCAATTTGGGGGGAGATTTCCGGCAATCGCATAATTAATTTCGTCCCGACAAAGTTTGACTCGGACTCGTCACTTTTCCACCTTGCCGAACAACTACCCGACTCTGCAGGAACTGGCCGTTGAATTTGGCGCTACTATCCTGCATAGGGAGATGCTGGACGGATTGGTCATCAAAGGTTGCGTCAAAGGGGTACGACATGCTCGAAGGACAGAATCTTCTTGTTGATCCACAGTCTGTCCAGGATCCAGATTGTATTACCCAGTTCAATGGTACGACTCCTCCTGAGGGCATGGTTTCGAGAGGCATTAGGTGGTTTGCGAGGAATGATAGAGATGTTTGAGCAGGATCCTGTGCTACCGAGGTGCCCCTTGGGGGGTTACAGATCACTTAAATGATTTCATGAATTGACATGTATTTGATAACCTGAACCATTGGGAAGAGCACAGCTGCGAGATGAATCCATCCACCCAAGCCGACAGGCATCTGCTGAGAATTATTGCGTGACTCATTACACTCTCACAAACTGTTCGCGCGCTTCCACGGAAGACCATGTCAAATTCTATGCATGGACTTTGGAAGTTCTTTGTTCCAACCAAGCACTTTGTCGGAAACATGTCTTGAAAACCTGGTAAGCGACACATCGCTGGCTGGATCTGGAAGTCCCTAAATTTCCCCAATCTATTTCTTCCTGCAACCCTTGTAGTTATATATGTATATGGAGTCGCGACTCCTTCATACCCTCTCTCTCTATCCTCCCCAGTACATCAGCAAAGATGTCCACATTCGCCACTAAATTCAGGTCGTCACACGACCCTTAAAATTCGTCGCCTCTCTTTCCCGTCTTTCCGGCTGAGATCAGGAACAAGATCTTCGATTATGTCTTGATTTGAGAAACTGTTCCTCTAATTACCATTGTGCTTATCAGTTTCCTGGAGAAAGCTGCCAGTGCACCTTCTGCACCAAACTCCGAGGAAGTTTGTTGCTCTCCTGGAGACTCATGCCCACCCATTACCTGAAACTTCATAACTTTCCAACACCAACGCACTCCATGCCAGACATATCGAACAAGTGGAATTCTATAGAAAGATGAGTGGCTGGCAGAGACCACTCCTCCAGAAATTTCAATGCACGCTACTCCTGGGGTCCAGTGCGCCGAAGAGTTCAGCATTTTACTGTATTTCCTGGACAATCGTTTAATGTTGTCTTTCTACCTGGTGCCATTCTGAACACCATTCATCTAGAGCTGTGGTATACATTACCCTTTTACGCAAATGGGTGGTTTGCTCGACGGCCATGGCCGTTTACCTACCTTGAAGAGCTTGTCGTTCACTTTGGATAGCTTTGAAGAACAAAGAGTTATTGGATGGATTGATCACATCCCTGGGTGGCACGACGTTCATGATGGAGAACGGACGAGTGCTGGAGATTGATCCCGAGTTTTATGAGAAGGAGCATCGGAGGGGTGGGGAGGCTGAACTGTCTGCGGGTAGTATGTCACTGGTTGTGAATGGGCCATGTCCCAGCAACGGCTCTGTTAGGGGGGCTTAGATGGTGCTTGAGCACTCTTCGGACCTATCATCTGCCTGTTTCTTGTCTCTCATCATGTCAGGAAGTTTCGTAGCAGCAAAATGAATATTTTCCCATCGAAGTTAAGAGCAATCCCTGGGGTCTTTTCTCGGTGTCGAAGCCACACGCATCCACAAAACGGCCTCCCCAAGCCGACGAGCTCCTGCAAAGAAGGTTCACGAGACTTCAAAGGTGCGCTTAGGCCGACGCGCTTTCGCAAGTAAAATCAGGTCTACGAAGCGAAGAAAGGTAATCTTCCTGACTCAACCGAATGTTTCCCTTGGTAGTCTTAGAAGCCTAAGAAGCGACCTCAATTATGTATACCTACCAGTCAAACTTTTGTTGTACCCTCTTAAAAACATTGAATTGCAACACAACTTAACATGTCATCACTCACCACCAGATTCAGTACGTCACACGACACCCAGGATTCATCACCGCTGTTTTGCCTTTCCGCTGAGATCAGGAACAAGATCTTCGATTATACGTTGACAGACGACCCGGTCCACCTCCGCATTCTCCTGCTTCCTTCCCAGCAGAAGCGGCCATACTTTCTTGCACTGGCCGAGACTTGTCGACGGATCTATCTCGAGACCTATCATGCTCCTCTAGTACCCAGCACCACCCCGTTTGCGCTTGGCCGTATTACAACGCTCCACTGCTTCCGCTTGGATCTTTCTCTGAAACGATGAGTGTTTGGCAGAAATCCAATATCGAGAAGATATACCTTCATCCAGCCCCTTACCACGACTTCACGCCCTTCAAAAAGCTATGGGAGGTACTTCGCTACAGCGGACTCGGTTCGATCTATGGCCGACTAAAGTCCCTTCGGATTGGCGCAGCGTCAACGGGTCGTCATTCTGGCTTCTGGATGAAATATGTGATGTTCCGCTTGCTCATTCGACTGCCTGGAAGAACTCGTTATCTACTTCTGTACGCATCGAGCATACAATACGAATTTGCAGCCCGTGTATGCACACGGACTTTTAGCCTGCGAAATGGGCGAGTCCTCGAAGTTGATCGGGGGTTCGCTGAAACCGAAGAAAATCACTCTTGGAATATGGGTGTCAAAGGGTGTGAGATGGGCTGTGAAGAGAGCATAAATATTGAAGAATGAAGATGACAGCATTCATCACAGTTGCTCATAGTTGCCTTTTCTATGCAGAGCCGCTACAGATAAAGTTGCCCTTATTTCTTGGCCTTGCTCCAAGTGCTAGCAGGTCCTTGTCGTAGGAGTGGGACTGGATCCCAACCCCTCTCTGTAGTGGTAGTTCGTTCTACAGAACGACCCCAAAATCCACTTGATTTCTTGGCTCGGCACGTCTTTACTTTCTTTGGTTCTAATATTATTAGGCCTGCACGTGGCCCATGTCGAGCTATAGCTTCTCTACTCAAACTGGTGATCATGAAGCTCTCCCCTCTCGCCCCAATTTGTAAGTCACTGAATCCATAGCCTTTTAGCAATGCCACGAGAGCATCCCAACTCTATGGGATCTTTCATCTTGTTAACAATGTCGTTCCAGTTTTCATGATTCCATGTGCTATGAGAGCTATCAGGCATTGGTGGTTGCGGACCGGGTTGCACAGCTGTTCGGGCCTCCTCGACAGCAGCGGATTTCGGTGTGGGAACGGATGAAGACTCGATATCCAGCTTAATCACCTTTAACCAGGCTCTTGCAAAGTCCAATTTTCTCAATATTGTGTTTGGAGGCTCTTTGACTGCCTTATTCGGGTCGATGGTGTGGTTAGCCACCCATGCTCTCCAGGCGCGGTACGCGTCATTCAGGCGAATAAGAGCAGACGTCTTGCTCTCCTGGAAGAAAGCTTCACGAGCTATTCGATCCTGCTCAGTATCCAAGAGTGCGTTTGACCTTTCGAACGCAAGCTTTTCTGCTTCCCAAAGATATTCGGCCTCAAAAGTTGGATTTGTCTTGTACCAATATTCATATTCCGTTTCTGTTTGCTGTACGATGAGTTCGCAGTCGTTCATGAATTGCAAAAGTAACTCCAGGATCTGAATTCGGAAGTTTTCGAAAGGAAAAAGATCTACATAAGTGTACCCAGCAATGTGTTCCTTGGAACTATTGTGAGCAAAAATGCCACGTATGAAGTTATATCCAGTGCGTCTCCCCGGTGGGCGAAGTTGTCGAGCTTGCTGGTCCATTCGCTGAAGCGGTCTAGACCAATCTTTCAGGGTACCGTGCTCTTTTAGCCAGCAGGACCTGCTCGTCCCAAAAGAGATGAAGGCTTCGAGGAACTTAAACATCACCCTGCCACACAGAATAAATTTGTTTGGTGGGTGCTGGTCTGACCTATTTGCATAGGCGCTGGCTATCCAAGTACGTGAAATACAGTCCTTGGCCTGCAGCAGCAAATCACAAAATTCAACAACTGTTGATAGGACGAATTTATCCTGCCCCTGTCGCCTCTGCGGGCATAGCAAAGCGCTTGCGGAAAGCCGAAATGCTGGATTGTGAAGTTGATCATAGATATGCGCATGTTCAAGCATCCAGTCGCATAAAGTATGGATGTCGGATTCCCAGTCATACAGCATAATCGGGCCTTCCATTGGTTCTAAAGCATCTCGATTGGCAGCCTCAGGGTACACTTTGCCCCGAAATTTGGCGAACATTGGTAAACCGTTCCTGTCCGTCAGCCCGAAGTAGTATGGATGCGGAATCAGCTCCAAATGCATTCTGTCTTGCTGATGGGGAATGTGCTCTCCAGGACGTGCTCTGCTCAGTAATAGGAGGTGAGAAAGTTAGTGGAGATGGAGATGGTGTTTGCTGGAGACATTTCTCGGTTTCATGCGTCGGTGCCGTATCAGAGGCTACGTCCTCAAGATCAAGGGCCTTCATATCGTCGGAGCTTCTTGATATGCAGATAGGCTCGCTCAGGGTCATCGAACTTTCTTCTGCTGAATACCGTATTAATTGGTTTATAAGACCCTAACTTGCACATTAAATTTCACCACTTCAGACCACATTTGCAGGGGCATTTTTGGTGTGTTTCCAGCGTCTTATAAACGGGGGGTTCTTGTAGTAGGGTTGGAGTCTTATAAACCAATTAATAGGGTATTTCTCTTCAGATGAACTGTTGTCATCCATCACACGGCACTCAGCAATCAGATCGTTGGCGGGTAATTCTGCTTCAGAATCGGATTCCTTGCCAACGGATGGTCTTCCACTTGGTTCCCCATCCTCGGACCCCAATTGCTCGCCCTCCTTGAACATATAGGTTTCTTTATCCTTAGCAGCGCCCACCTCTTCCTCACTCTCATCAGCTTTCACCTCTTTGCCTTTGTTTGATATTGTGGCTTCTGCCATCTTAGCAGGCAACGTACGGTCCGCTAGAAGATCGTCCTCCTCAGGCCGAATCTCATCCAAAGCTCCTCTATTCCCAATCTCCATCACATACTTCATGATAACCTTGCGATGTCTCTTGATCACCGAGCTCGGTCACCCTTCCTTCACCAATTCTCTCCTAAACTCGTTCCAAAATCCTTTATCATCACCTGTGTACGACGTCAAGATCGAGCCCTCCCCCGGCGCCCTCGCTTGCAACATTGCTGCAATATAGTTGACCAAAGTCTTAATATCCCTCAGTTCCGGGCCTTGTGAATCCATATATTGTTCAACTCTTCCCTGTGATCCAATAGATAACATATTGAGAACGAGATTGAGCGCATGAGTGCGGGTCCCGATCTTAAGTCGGATCTCATTCAAATCCTGCATCTCGCCATTCCCAAACCTGATCTTCTGCCACAGCTTCCTAACACTCCTCTCCTCCTCCGACAAGGCATTGTACTTCTCCAAGATCTTCAGAAGGACTCTTAGTACCCCATTGCAGTCCGAACATAAAGTGATGAGCTCGTCCCGCCGATTGTCGATTTTGCGGCTAAGAAGCGATTCCGGCTTCGCAACCTCGAGCTCGAGATGCTGCAGCACGATGTGCAGGCTCTTGGCTTCACGGGTCAGCTCGGCGTGTGCTCCGCACGCTTTGGAGGAGTTTTGGACGACGTCCCATGCTAGCTTTGAGAGAGTGAGGAAGTCGCTGATGCCGTAGCCGAAGGACATTGTGAGTGCGAGGTGCAAGGCTCTAGTGAGGCTGTCCACTAGGCGGGGTCGATTGACGGTTCTGACTAAAGGAAATGGATTGAAGGATTGAGACGAAGGCGACGAGACGCACAGCGGTACCTCATCTAGCCAAGATGGAGGTTGAGGTCTCGAGCAACAAGATTGATGATCTGAAAATGGGCAGCCTTGATGTAGCTTGCGAGGATTCAGCCAACAGCCAACAGCCTCAGGTAAGGTGGTGGCTGTGCGTCGAAAATCTATCACTCGATTCTCTGGCACATCGTTTTTGAAAATTACGATTGCGCTTGGAAATCACTTGAAAGCCAGCTATGAAGTAATTCTTATGTTACATCATTTGAGGTTTTGCTAGGGTATCTAAATGTACAACTACAGTATGAATGCGTGCTTGCTAGCAACCAAAATAAACCCGTGCCCCGAGAAAAGGAAACACAGTTACCATAACTATCTTGATATTATCAAATTCATCTATCATATTCCTGCAATCGTATTGCCGTGAACCTTGAACCATGATCGTTGGTGAGGACCCTAAACACCGCTTCGTCTCAATGCGGCCTCGTCACTTCGTCGATGTCTCCATCCAGTGCGGTACGCAGTCTTCTCTGTATATTCGCGACCCCTATTCCGTCTGCCCACACAGAACTCTACTACCCACGCCACGGCGGCCAAGAACGTCACAGCCACAGCAACCCATGTCAACGTCAAGTATTTCACGCCTTTGTATGCGTAAACACCGATCTCATTGCCGTACTTGTTGATAATATGCGTCGCCTTATTCTGCACAACCGTGACGATGATTGACGCAATCAAGAAAGCGACGAAGCTGAGCGAGGCGAGACCCCAGTTGCCGAACGAGATGAGGCGGGAACCGTTCAGGAACAGTGCGACGAGAGCAGCAATGATAGCGCAACCTGCGGCTGCAATGCCAATGGCATAAAAAACAAATGTAGCATCGAACGCAGTATTAAGGGCATTGAGGCCATCTTGGATATCGGAAGGCCAATCGATATCCGAGAGGTTGATGTGTAGAGGGCCGATTTCGAGTTCTTTGTTCAGGACTCTGCTGATATCGAAATGATCTGTTGGAAATCTTATCAGCTATCATTCGACATAACCAGTAGTAGGGAATAGCTTACACATAGCGGTCTGGTTCGAACATGTGCTGACATTGAGGTTGGCTCCCTTCTCAGTTGCATTTGGCGTGTATGTTCCCTCGCACAAATCCATCAAGTGCAGGCTGTACCATTGCTTGATGCCGAGCTCCTTGGCCAACTTGTCTGCCACATCGTCGATGATACCGTCGAGGTCTCCTTCGATTGTGCTTGTAACATTGTGTGCGAGGTTGCTGAAGAACGAGCCGATGGAGGATGAGGTAGAGGTTGGTTTTGAGCCCGAGATGGTGGCATTTGGGATTAGGTTGTGCCCAAGCGTGGAGGTATTGAGCTGTGCAAGCTGTCAGAAAGACAGTTTGGGGAGGAGAAGAAGAAGAGGGGACTTACAGTGACAATATGATAGTCTTCCATGAATCCTGGCTTGTGGCCTGCGAAGAGACAGAGCATTCCCAGAACGAAGGCCACTATGGCGCAGGCCATGGGGAAAAGTGCTGATATGCGCATCGTGACTGTTGATCTGAAGCTGGAACTTCTTTCTTCTGGTGTGAGGTTGACAGGGTTTGAGTTGGAGGTTAAAGCTGATCACAGCTGGAGATTATTGGTTCTGAAAGGGAACAGAAGGTGACTGGAAGGAGAGCACTCAAGTAGTGAATATGAGGAATAAAGAAATAAAAGCATGCTCTCTCGAAACACGACATCATACAAATACAGCCTGATCAGTGAACTTGCACTTAAAGAAACGCCAGGATATCGACCCTGATTGTCTTAACCGTTCCCTGACCTCCCCATCTTGGTCATCCATCAACAGGATATGTTTTGCGCATTTCTCATTCTGCCGTCCAATCTCCTGGTCAATACTGGGTCTCCTCATCGTCGGCCCTTGCTTGGTACGTCATATGAGGTTGAAAATGTTGGCAGGACTGGTCGATCAGCAAGCCGTAAATTGACTGCCCTAAGCGACAGACCACTTCACGCCATCATTAAGCGCTAAGGTGGCGGGGTATCAGCCACCAATCGTCACAAGGCGCCGCCTGTTCCTGAAACTATTCAAGACGAGCAAACTTTACTTCTAAAGATGGCTTCAAAACGGCAAAGAACGTTTCATGAGGCGCTGGGAGCCCTCTCGTTGGCTCTGACAGCTGCTTGGTTTTGCCTGGGCTCTTCTTAGCGTTTGTCTATCACGTGTTGGCATGCTGTATCTATGAGGAACCATCCCCAGCCACTCCTCCACGATACGCTTCTGGAAGTAAAGGGATGCAAGTGGGAACTTCTACAATTGAATTAACCCATAGCATTATAATTCTATATCATGCTCAGCTCTTACGATGCATCATACATGATCAACGCCGAACACCTCTTCGCGAAGCCAGCGAGTAATTTTCCCGTCCACCTTAGCAGTGACCTTTTTTCTGATAAACTCCGCCTCCCCTCTGGTCGGGTTTTGGTTGAATCCATGCGATTGATGACGTACCAAACAATAGGTCGTATCAGCAGCAGTCCAACCAGTTATCTCATCATTGTTTTCTTCGTCGTCGACTTTCGGCGCATCTCCTGCTAGCTTCTGCACCATGATGTGCGTATCGTATTGCAGAATATCATTTTCAGCAGCAATGAAAAACGCCTGCTTCGGAAAGTTCCTGACATCCGCGTAGTAAGGGCTCATATCTGGATCCTTCAGGTTCTCCACGGAAGGAGCATATGCCCTTAAAATGTAGTCATACGCGGGTGCCACCGAGTCCTCTTTATCAGTCTTGGGCCGAAAGTCCAGTCTCTGCTCCAGGGAAACAGTGAAATCGGAGAAAGGATACCAGATGACCATAGCTTTGAACTTGCCCCTCAACGATTTATTTTGTGCAATGGACATAGCAAGACTGCCTCCGATGACCACGTTGTCGTGGTCAATGGGCAGCTCTGGATCCGCAAGAATGGCCTTAGCGATAGCGATGCAATCGTTCGACGGGACGGGATATTGTACTTGAGGAGTCTTGCTGTATTTTATGGCGACAACAATGGCTGAGCACTTTCCAGCTATGAGAGCGCAGTATTCGTCGTCGGCGCATGGGTGAAATGTGGCAAAGCCGCCGCCATGGATCTCAATGAAGAGGGGGTATTTCTTGGTCTGCTTAAGACCCCGTGTCAAGCCTGGAGGAAGGAAATGCGATTGGATAATTTTGGACGACATTCATATGCCTTCGTGTACGTAGGCCGGTTATCTGACTTTGAAAGTCGAGAGAAGAGCAGATATGCGGCGATGATGCGCTGAACGATATACAAAAGGATGTATTGGAGGCAAGTCAAAGGTCTTGGAGCCATGTTGGAGTGCGAGGATGGGAAGCCTTTCTGTGAATTCTTCCAGCAACTTTCTTCCCCTCGATTTTAGGCAGTCGAAACAATTCCCAACTTCCGAGGCTATGGCAATATGAAGAACAAAGAGGAAGACTCTCGTTACCAGCCCTGAAACTCAAGTAAGGTGGGATTCGATGGGCTCAAGGCAAATAGAGGAAAAGGGCAGACTTGGTCTTGAAAATGTTGAGCTTGAGAACGAAATGGACGCTGTTGCTTTATAGCCCAACTTGTCAGATGAGAGGTACCCTAGGTGTGTCAGCATGCTGTTGAGGCTTAGAAGTCACGTGCCATCTCTTCGCATGGCTGACATGCTCATGAAACACAGTATAGGAGATTCGTCTGACTGGATATCAGATATATAAAGCGTTGTATTGGAAGAATGTCAAGGGCTTGGGGAGCAATGTTGACATGTGAGGACGGAAATTCATTCTGCAGGTAACCTTCTTTCCGCTAAACTTGAGGCGGGCTTAATCGAAAAGGGATTCTGAAGATCCGACGAGGAACGAACGCACAGTAATAACAGCATACTGGAGATTGCCATTGCCATCTTAAAGTCGTTTTGTGTTCACGAAGGCCAAACCGAAATACCAGCCGAGGAAGTAACTTTCACTTACTATATCTTTATAAACAGTCACGTGTGTCAGATCACACGTGGTGCGGGGCTTCTACGAAACCTGAATCCTACCCACACTGCTGGAGATGCCTCTGAATGGGTACCACTACGGATTTGCAGATGAGAATAGAAGGATGGACCCTGACCAGAACCACACTTGCGGCGGTAACGTTCCATTGGCTAAAGCCGCCGACATGAAGTCAAAAGACTCAAAATCGACGACACACGGCTCTATATTTTCATATTCGGTAGGGATCCCCCCAGGAATAAGAATTTCTAGAAGTTTCGAGAAGATTCATCACCCGAAGTTTCGGGAACTGTTGACGCTGCAGGACTGGCTTCTTTTTGTCGGATGTAGGAATGTTGGTCACGTGACCTTGGATATCATTTATCCTGCTGCCTACTCCTTCCAATCACCATCGCCACCTGTTTTCCATGTTCGAACTATTTTCAATGCAATAGACTCCAACTGTGGGCAGGACATGGAGATCCTCGGGAAGCCCGATGGAACGTGTCTGTCATTATTAATCGATGCGTTCTTTCAGTCTGATTAATTTCCTTCTCAAGTAAGTCCAAGCTGGGCATCAGAAATGTGATAGTCCTGCGTCCCTCGGTTGTGCTAGTCCTAGCGAATTATCTGTCCGCTCCCGTACCATTGGAACCCCTCTCTTTAGCCTTCCCAGTTTCCTCGATTCTCATTGGCTTCAATATACGACGGTCAGGCTGCAACATAATTCGCCTCGTGCCCCTCTACGGAGCCTCGGAGGAACAAGGCTAGACTTCGGAGCTGCCATTATTTTTAGTTGTACTTCCACGAAATCGGGTAAGCGTTCTTCTTTTTCATTAGATGTTGAGAGCGAGCAAGTCAAGCCGGTGCCAGTGAGTCCTTTGATAGGAGGCGTCCCGGACATACGGTTCGGTTTTCGGCTGATATATCAGGTACTCAGGCATGAAGGCCATAGGGCTGAGCTATGCTGAGGATTGTAAAGACTCATAACTCGAATGCCGAAAGGATCTGGACAGTGTCAAACCCTTCTTGAATTATAAACCCCATGAAAGCACTGCCCAAATGGCAGGAACACAATTCGTAAAGTCGTAAAGAATAGTATCAGCTTACAGCTTCTCTTTGCCATGAGAGTCCTCAAAACATCTGCCTGTTCAAAGGAATGAGGCTCAAGAGTCAAGACACATCCTTTCAAAATCTGCGTATATAAGGAGTAAATATTCACACTAGAGATGGTTCCTCACCTCAGTATTCAATCGTCGTCGAGACCATAGACAAGATGTCTTCCTCCCAAGCGGCAGCACCACAATTTTATGTTTCGCCGGCAGTACAACATCTTTCAATCCACTTGGACACGTTTCTTTACCAAAATCCAAACGTCGACCGTCTCGCCGTGGGAGCCTTGATCTTCCATCCCAACTCCGCTACCGCCAACTCGCCTCGTCTCCTCCTTCTACAACGTTCCAACTCAGGCCGAGTCTTCCCCCGCGTCTGGGAAATTCCTGGTGGGAGGTGCGAGTCCGCCGATGAAACGATCCTGCATTCCCTTGTCCGCAAAGTGTCCGAAGAGACTGGGATGCGAGTGAACAACATTGTCAGACAAGTTGGAGAGATTGAATATCTCACATCAAGGGGCGTTCGATGGGCAAAGATGTGCTTTCTGGTTGGGGTCGATGAGGTGACGGGCCATGAGGCAATCGAAGATGTGCCTGTGAGGATTGCGAGAAGCGTGCATAGGGCGTCCCGATGGGCTTCGACGAACGTGGTTGAAGATGTTGAGGTTATGACGGAGGGACAGCGGGAGGTTATGCGGAGTGGATTTGGGGCTTTTGAGGAGTGGTGTAATCAGGGAAATAGGGATCTGGGAGAGAGACTGGTCTTGCTTTACTTGTGAAGCCGTTGCCAGCGTTCGATGGGTGGAAATAATAGCGATGATTCGATCGGTGAGCTTGGGGAGATGGAATGGCTTGGAAGGGCTTTGTGAGTTGCCCGGGGGCCCCGAATGTTTTGATTGCTGGGAAGCTGGGCTGGAAACTTTGGAGGAACATAGAAAGAGAGTGAAATCGCGGAAAATATGAGGCTGGTTCCTAAGCATATTAGCGAAATAGACATCAATAGACAAGCAACCACTGAATGACAATACCTAAATGTTTGAGTACCGTACTCTTATTTTGACTCCCTTTTCATTGAATCTGGATCATCCCTCCTGAATTTATGAAGATCTAAATGAGCTTGTATCACGATCCAGCAGCTCAACACCTAGCCTTTGCACCCGTTCAGTGTTATATCAGTCTTGTCGATACTAACGGATGGCCCACATTTCTCGAGTATCTCAATCACAGCTTGATGATCTCCGGCCCTTGCTGTTTCAAGTGGACTCTCTCCATTTCTTCCGCGATTGATGTCGGCACCTGCATTGAGTAGAATTTCGACAGTCCTGACACTTCAAAGTCGAGGCCTGCAGTGCAACTTGTGGAATGTGTTGAAAATGGCAGAATATAGTCAGAAAACAACTTACTCAAGCCAGCAAAACTGCTAGCGACTCCAAGAGCTTCCACCATCGTGCGCAATAGTTAGAAACAAAATAGAAGAAAGGGGTGAACGATGAGAAAGAAATGCCTGGATAATCAAGTCTGCCGAACCCGACGAGGCTCACAGCCCAGCAGGCTGACAAGCCACAGCCCAGAGACTACAGCTGAGCTCACAACGGAAGTAGATTCGATTTTGAGGCCTCGCTCGTCGTGAATCAACGATTCAGATCACCGACACGTCGACGCGATTCCGACTAAGCACTACGAACCCCGATTGAATGGCGCGCTGGAAGAACCAGTATCCGTGGCTCCGAAGAGTTGAACATGATGGAGTTGTGGGACGCAAATTTTGCTTGCCGCTGGTGCATTCTGCAGTGATTGCTCAGCCTCAGCGAGATCCTTGTGTGATGTTTTGTCGATGCTGAGAGCAAATTCAAACTTGAAGGTGTGATAATGATTTCCATCGCTAAAGTCACATGATTCCCTCATTGGCGCCAAAAGTGTGCCTTCCCTTCCTTCACCAACGTCAACTCCCAGGTACCCTACATTTCAGCAATGACTCTGTTCGGAATCAGATCGTATATATTTAATGTGTTCTATCGCTTGAAAAGTATTCCGTTGCCGTTCAACAGACGCCAACACCGTTCAGGCCGAGAAAATCCGAGCTGCTCGAAAGGCTATCTGAGCAAGAGCATCACCACGCCTCCCACGTCTGGGTGCCCATCGCGACCAGACGGTTGAAAAGCTCCTCACGAAGCGCAATCGTCGTAATTTATATCTTTCTGCCATCCTGAGAAGCCCATCAGCAATCTCCCTCGATGTCGCCTATCCAACCACCAATTTTGTTTTCCCCTAAGCCCACCAACTTTCTTGCAATACATGTCGGTCAAACTCATAAACCACAAGTACCTGAATATCCGCAATTGCGATAGAGAAAACAGGCTCAATATACCCCTTCTCAGTCGTCCAACTCAAAGCTGGGCTAGTCGCCGTGGCGGTGATGTACGCATGATCTTTCTTTCCTCCGTATCTGCAAGGGAAGTCAATAGGAACAGCTGGATCATCAGGCTGAATAGCTTCAGCCATTTCGTCATCGGGAACACCTTCTGGATACATTAGCTTGAATACCATGCTGACTCCGATGCACTTACCAAGATGTTCGAGATTTTGATCAGCACTTTCGTGAGCGGCGTTTGGTGGTGGGGGACAAGAATATGGCGGAGGGGACAATGGGGCTTTGTTGGCCTCGCCAATTCGAAGCAATCTGATCGTGAGTTGGGCATTGGTTGGCACACTCTCGGCACACTCTTGAGCAGGGTATTTCTGATTTCCAGCAGCTTTTGCCAGTGTGGAAATTCCTCGTTCAAGTATGACAGAGCACGCCAGATCAAGGGATCCCCGAAGAACCCAAGACTAATGAATAAGCCATTCATCTTGAAAAACATGTACGAGGACATAAAAATTGAGATGAGAAACACTGGTGCAAGACAAGCCATAAGCTTTATTCGGGGCTTCTCCTTCGGGAATGGTGGTGTTGGAGACAAAGCGTTTCCAAATCTCTCCCAACCGTCTGCAATATCCGCAATGACATGCATAATGTGTCTCGTCTTCGATCACGTTGCGGCAGACATGGGCTCCTTCGTCTTATCATGGACCGCGTTTGGCTCTCCACCCGCTGTTTTGCTCTTCGCATTAGCAGCAACCATCGTCATGTTCGTTAAGTCAAGACTGCTGTCCTCTAGAAAACTAGCACTACCTTCTTCTGCACCGTGCGGATCGCCTTGTGGAAGCTTGCCTGCCGCGCTACTAATTACAATCGAAGTGAAGCTGTTGGCGAAATTACTAGCTTCCTGCTCGACAGCTTCTCCCTGGTGTTTCTCTGGCTCTCCAGTCAAGCTGTTATCACTTCCCAGCACTCCAGCTGTCGGTTTCTTAACACTTGCGGTCTTGCTATAATCAGGGCAATTGGCGCAGGCGGGAAGCGATAAGTTCTTGATGGCGGATACACGATCAGGACTATCATGAATGCGATGATAGCCGGTACGAGAAAATCGATGGCCGACGCAGTAAAATAAACTGCCGCGAATGCAATTGTCCGGTTGCGTTCTCTCCACGATTTAGGGTTAGGGTTAACATGTAGGGAGCTGAATGACGCCTAGCGGGACATGGAGCTGAGTTTCAAACCTCAATCAATTGATCTTCCGTCACCACGAGGCTCTACACGTCACACACCTGTGAACGCAATGATGTGTGCGTGAATGCCATCCCTGCGTCACGGATTGCTCTCCTTCCTGCCCGAACCATGAACATAGCGATGTTGCGACCTCGATACACCCGATACGAGTTGGACCGTGGGTTGATAAAGAGTCGAGTGGGAGTTTGAGGGAGATATTCCTGGTTGATGGAAGTATAGCTCCAGAGGGTAGCGTAGGTTTGGGAGCAGAGGTGGATGGTGTACAACCGATGCGAACGAGCGAGCCTTCGGGAACGAAGTCAAACGATAGTTTGAGGGAGATGTTCTTATAGATGGTGGGATATCTTCAGGGGGTCAAATAGATAGTATGTATTTTATTCGGATATGGCCGTATTAAGATGTTTACAGACCGTTGTTGCAAGGTCTCATCGACCCATCCACTTCCCATTAGAAAATAGGGTTCCATCGACGACAAATGTCTGGCTCAATCAAGTTGTACCCAACTCCGAATTTATCAGCGATGTCTTGTTCCGTCTTGAGAGGAAATACAGACATTGCGACATTTCAGAGCCCCCTCCAATCTACGCGCAAGGTGGAGAGCTCGCGGAAGATAATAGAAAGAGCACGAGGAGCAATGTATCGAGCGTCCTAAATCGTGGCGCCGAAGCACCGAGGGGCGAAATACGACTGAGAGAGGGGTTAGAAGATGAGCAAGGGTTGCTACCGAAGATGGCTGCGAGAACATCTGGGACCATTGCAGTGATGGATGACGATGCGGTTGTTTGCGGCGATGAAGAGCTGGGTGCATGTAAGATCAACCTATACACTTATAAGTATGGGATGAACTCTAACCTTTCTAAGATGCCTCCTCAGATCAAGTAACGGCCCTTCAAACATCCAAAACTGCAGGCGAAGGCTTAGATTCTGGTGCCACACTACCGCAACCTACGGAGACCATAGAACCTCTACCCAAATACAAACCACTTTCAATTCAACCCACACGGGCAAATACCTGTGTCTGCACCACAATAGCAAGGTGCCAGAGAATCAATGACAAGCCGGCAGGATGCCAAATTGGAGCAGGGCAAGAGAAAACAAATGGAAGGAAGGTTGGAGCAAGGATGCAAGGATGCAAGGATGCAATGAAGCGGAGGGTACGAACAAATTTGATATAAGGAGGGAAGAAGATCCTGCCTCTCCGCAGGCACAAACAATCCTAGTGAGAGAGGTGCTATCTATACGAGCCAAAGTGCCTTTCTTTGTTGAGAGCGTTGTTGACGCCCTCAAAGACGCCAACCTCCACTACATGCAGTTTCCGAAGGGAGCTATCCTTAAAGTTACTCTGGTGGAAGATGACGTCTCGTATTTTGGGGGATATGAAGACCCTATCTATGGAAGAACCAAAGATTAGTTTCCAAAAACATCCGTGGAGCCTCTTACTGCAGAAAACGACCAGGTTTCGGAGTTGAAATCGAGCTCCAAGCTGATACAACTCGCTCGGTGAACCATGGTCAGACCTACAAGGTTACCTCTTCAGTAGCGGTGTCGTCGAAGATATCTCCATCTGAGATGAAGCGGATACTAGAAGAAAATTACAATTTTCCTCGCGAGGCGGAAAGAATTGTCCATGGGGCCGAAGTCGTTGGTCGTCCGGCACATTTAAGGATCGTTGGGGGATGTGCCGGTGCGAGCATCCAAGTTGCTGGGATAGCAGAGATAAATTTCGCTTCAAACATATACTGAGCTTGCGAGTCACTATGGAGACCGCACCCCAATCCTGTTCAGAACGAGTGGATACCTTGCGACTACCCTGCGTGCAGGAGAGTTGAAGATGCGTTCACAAGCATATCGAGATCATCTCAGAGACTACCATCAGGAAGACCTTCCCAGAAGGCACAGGAGCACGAAGCGAGAGCAGGAGTGGCTCGTAAAACGAACATTGAGTACGGCCGTTTTGAGATGGTGGAGATGTGCACGTTGCCTTATTCGAGTTTATGTCGAGAGGGGAGGTTGGATATGCCCTGGCTGTCAGCAATCCTGCGAACAAGAACGGGCGGCTGTCCGATCAATGCCAAGGGATGAACGCATTTGCCGTATTGAAGTGAATCTTGGAAGAAATTTGGATGAACTTGGTTCTTCGAAAACCGAGACTTCAATCGAGCCCCCTTGTCTTCCACGACGGGCCAATTGAAAGAACTTTCCTCTAGCAACCAGTCTCAATCAAACGCTACATTGTTAAAACCACGAGCTTCAGATTTAATCTCAAATTCGACAGAAATCGACGCCTCAATCGGGCAGATTCCTCCTCTCTTTGGGCAACAACCTCGCCCGAGCCTCAATCTCAATTCAAGCCGGCTACAAGACTCCGTCCATGTTCCTAGGATCGAGTTCACCCACACGGAGTACCAAAGTAATAAAGGTATTCCTTTCACGACGGTCAAGCAACTTGGCCATAGTTCACTCGGAACAGTTGATGCAGTCCGTCGAAACGGGGATGAACTGGGAATGCTGCTGCTGGCAAGGAAAGTGATTCGTCTTCCCAACATGGCTCGGAAACGGCTCCTTTCTCTCATTCAACAAGAAGTGGCTATCTTACGTGGGCTAAAACAGAGGCACATCGTTCAGGTGGTGAGCACATACGAGACAACTTCAGTTCCACGACAATTCGGCATTCTTCTTTCACCAGCTGGCGACGAAGACCTCAGTCCTTATCTCGAACGAGTTGGAGAGAATGGTTTTCCAATTGAGAATCTTATTCGTTTGAGGAATTGGACGTTCTGTTTCGCCTCTGCGGCGGCATACATTCACTCACAGAATGTCCGACACAAGGACATCATGCCTAGCAACATTATCGCAAGGGCGATGAAGTATTACTGACGGACTTCGGCTCCGCTCATCAGTTCAACGCTGGGCTCACAAGATCCACGGAAGGCTACGCTGTGGGGACCACAAAGATGTACAGCGCACGCGAAGTCATTACCTTTGATCGAAGAGGAAGGTCCGCAGATATCTACTCGCTGGGCTGTGCCTTCGCAGAGATGTTCACGGTCTCAGGGGGGAGAAGGATTGATGACTTTCATGATTTCCGTAGCGAAGTAGTCCCCGACGAGCCAGATCCGATGACACTTGTTTATCATGCGATGTCTCATAAGCTGGAGGCTTGGTTTGCAATGCAGGATGATGCCTGGCCATTCTCGTTGATCTCACAGATGATGGCAGGATGACCCAAAGGCCAGATCAACAGCCGAAGATCTCCTGAAGACACTAGCCTGGACTTCGGCATGTAGAACATGCAATTACAGTCCATTTGAAGTCTTACAGGAAGATACAATGAAAGGACTCTCACCTTTTGAGCAAAATTTCTTAGAAGAATTCGGCTCTAGCGAGAGCTTGACTCCGTTCGGATCCTCTCTTGGGGAAGCTCTTGATGCTAACAAAATCACCAAGGAAGTAATGTCTTTGACGACCGATGTTGTGTGGCAAATTGGCAACCTTTGCAACTTATTGGACTCTGGTGAAGGGTCCCGGAAAGAGCTTCGTCTCCTCGCCGCAGACTTGAACGCCACATCTAGCGCTATATCAAGTGACATCGGCGAACCAGCCCACGATTTGAGCCCGCAGTACCTACCCTTTGCTGGCCCTCTTACTGGTCTGATGAACAAATGCTTAAACAATTTGGAGTCTCTTGAAGGCTTTTGTGCAAAGATTTAAAAGGCATCGCAACTGCAAGAAGAAACCACTGGCATAGAACTGTCGCATCCCGAGAGTCCCTGGACACGGACCGCATTGAGAAACTTGGCTCAGTTCTATGGACGGCCAAAACGAGTGTGCTTCTTGCAAGGCAGAAGTTAAAAAGGTAAAGTCCACTAAGTCTAAAAATCGAAAAGTAACAGGCTGACAGTTCTAGTCGAACCCGCTCAGCCCATCCGGAGCCCCCATCTGCAAGATCAGCAGCTCGGCTCACAGCCCGCACAGGGAATCAACGTCAGTGACAACGCCAAGTTTCTAGAGATTTCTGGCTACACATTTTTCATCTGTGCTTCTCCAGAGCCAGGTGTTTCCTGGGAAGGGAAAGGACCCATAAATCCGCTCACCGACTGCCAATATTGCTCAGCGCAAAAACCATATGAATCTATAGACGCTGCAATATATCGCCTTCGTTCAGATCATTTTAGCTCATCGGACTGAGCTTTTGATCTAAGAGCTTGGGCGACTGATGTGACACATTTCAGAGGGGCCCCAAAAACGCCCAGAACATCAGGCATGACAAGATCAACCGTTCCCACCAGAGGATATGGTAATGAGGCCAGCGAGAAGGAATCAATTCTTCACACTCAAATGTGTCTAAGCTTTACTCTAGTCACTCTTGAACAATCGTTCATGTCGTTCTGCATACTGCCGGGCTTTCTAATAGGGGCTCAGGGGTTTTAGCGACGTCTCCAGATGATCAAATGACTAGTCTTTCCCCCATCAATTGTTCGGATTTGGAACCTTCGCATTTGTGCTACCGGATCATTTCTCGCGTTAAAACGTCATCACCTTGTGTTGACTTACTTCCAGATCCAGCCTAAAGATGTCCATCACTACCTCTTTCCACGAATGGCCCCCTTTACCTCTTATCTCTTCTCTCCCCACCTCAACTCCTACCTTCACCCCACATCCCACACCTTCCAAGTCACATCGTCGATTCCGAGCATCTCAATATCCCGCCACGTGTCACAACAGTGATCTATCGCATCTTTCCGTCCTGAGGCTGCGTTACCTAAAGTTCTTGTCCAGGATACATCACTTCAAACTTTGGTATTGATTGTTCTCTTGCATCTTACCTCTCAAGAAAGTTTATTCTAAGTGTCAATTTCATATCTGGTGCGTGGATAAGCAAGGAAGCCTTATCAGAATTAATTTACTTGGCGTATATGCCCCTTTATCTGTACCTGCTTTCGACATCACTTGCCTCAAGGGCATCATCAGAGTTCAAGTATCTCAATATCACACAGCATATATGCCTCGTATCAATACCAAGGCAATTCATCAATACCCGCAATCCAAGACTTTCGTGTCTCCTCCAAGCCAAGGCTCCGTTCTCCTTTGAAGACGGAAGTCATATTCCACCAGTCAGACGAAGGCCAACCTTATCTTTTATATTGCTTCCACTGACCCTTCACAGCATGGTTGATGATCATGGACGAATACAGTCAGCCAAGTTAACAGAAATACTACTTTGGCTTGTCACTCAATACGTTCAGACGACTCCAACATGGAGTAATGAATGATGAGGCGAAGTCGGAGAACATAGCCGGGAAGCGACCTGAAGCAATATCAAAGAGGAGGCGCAAAATGCACTCTCGTATCAATGCAGTTGGCTGTTCCATAGACCAACAATCCCATTAGTTCACCCGCATACAGTGCCTTGAGAAGATCATTCTATTACATGAAACCTTCTTCATCCGATCCTCCGACGTCACACAAGAAAAGATGAGAGATAAGGCTTGCACCAAATCAAGCACCTATACGGCACAGCAGCTCCAGGCCTTTCCTTATCTCTAAGTTTTCTCCATCAGCCCCGGCTTTTCGGTCCGATCGTGAATCTAACCTGCCTTTCTCGCCCAGTATTCGTCTCATCTAACGGCTCACATCGGATTTACGCAGCACAGCGCACGTAGCTTACTCCACATTGGCCACTCGTACATCCGACGCAAAATTCCCAGACGTATTCTGCATTTGCAACATGCTGGTCAATATGTGCGATATTAATGGACAGTACATGCGAACTAGAGAACAGTTCACCCGGTTCCTGCTTTCCGGAATATGAGTGTACTGTACATCAGCAGAGTCTAAGAAGAATAAAATGAAAAACGGTCCTTCAGGCAATGAGGAGCCGTGGTCCCCGGATGAAGTGGCGTCTGCAATGCACTGACATTTTGTGCAGGTAAAATTATATCCTGGGGAGGTGTTTCGCCTTACTTCCTCAAATATTTTCATGGAGGTTCGGCTACTGGCCTCATGCTACGAAGCTGTGACGAGATCTTTCACCAACATCTGATTGCGTCTCACCGCATTTCATTGAGCAACGTAAGTTTAGAATTCGATTTTGGATAGACACCTCCGCGCAAATTTTCGCGAAGTAGAGAGATGATTGACGCCACCGCCAATTGGCCCCATAGGCCCCTCCCGCCCCCTTGCGTTACCCCACGATAAGGAAATGTAACTATGGCTTATTCGAGTATGTCGTACAACAATAAAGTGGTCCGAGCCAACCAGCCACCACCTTGCTTTTTCTCTCGATACTCGTTCGTTCCTTTTTGGACGTATCTCCATGTTCGTAACCGCATGTATCCGATACACAGTATTGCTTTTTCGGGAGCTAGAGCACGTGTGCAATACTACCCCCCGGTTCAATCTAATGATCAAGAGTGTGGTCTCAGATCAAAATACCGTGATCGGGTGACATTCAGGACAGGTTATTGGTTAGATTACCTCAAATACGACCATAATCCCTTGATATCCCACAATTACAAGGTCATAGACCAATAAGCGGCTGCAATTTGTTGATTTAAGACAAAATCCTCGTCCATTAGATTGATCCCCGAAAGGGGAGGAGGGGTTGTTAGTAGAACTGATCCCCGAAGGAGGAAGAGGATGCTGTAATGACCGAGATAGCCTGGAAAAGGAGGGTGGGAAAGACCTGGCTGGATTAAACCAAAGAGGAAATACCGTGCGACAAAAAGATAGGTGAATTGGAAGTGGACAGTTGATGCGGGTATGCAGTATGTCAAGTATTTAGACAAGGAACGGGGATGAAAAGCTTGCCATTGTTTCAAACGGAGGAAACACGAAAGCACCTCTTCTGAGCCGGTTATGACGACAAGACACCGAGTATTTCGTAATCTAAATTCATTTTGACTTTCATAACGAGCTCATCACATCATCCCAACAATAATTCATTTACGTCTTACAAGTGACACCGCTATTTCGTTTCTTGGCTGGTACCTCGAACCGAACTTCCCCACAACGTGGGGTAACCCGAGGCCCACCGGGGAAACACCTCTTCAACCGACCGCCAACCAATTCTCGTACCAGACTCTGCATGATTCCGTTTCCTCCCACCATCCATCAAAGGGCTCTAATAATAAACATTTCGAACGGCTACTTGCGTCATGATACCTTGCCGTTTCCCTCCCCAAGAGTTTGTTGGTTCTTTCCGCTTCCCATCTTTTCTGTCTCTCATGTACAGGGTATTATCGATTTCTTACGTCTCCTGAACCTCCAATGAAAATTGTTAAGCCTTAAACTTATGTACGTAATCTCCAATAAAGATAAATGATAGGACTAGGTAATGCACAGTAAGTAGATAGCCTCTACCTTAGTCATTTGTTGTGAGCTGGCGGATAAGGAACTCGGGGATGTGTATATTTAGAGTTTTCGGGAAACCTGCTTCACGCCAACTGTTTTTTCATCTGGAGTCTGCGGAGTAGAATACGATAAAGACCTTATCTCCGTTGTCACTCAAAGGTAGAGCTGAAAACTGAAGGTTAAACTTTCTACCTTGCTTTAACTTCCGCCCCATGATCCAAATTCGGGGAAAGAAGGAGTCTGACTGACGACATTGTTAAACACTCTCCCGGATTGACTCGGTGCGACTTTGAAACAGCAAACGCGAGTCGCAAAGTTGACCTTCTCGAGTAAGCTTCCTCGAGACTGGAACAGACCCTGTCGAGTCAGGCAGATAGACTTTTCCCTTCAAAGAGCCAATGGCAGATAATCAGTCAAGCCCTCTCTACCGGCTTTGACGTCTGCGGGACGGGAGAACGACACACGGCTCAGTTGCAGCGACCGAATCGCAACTTTTATTTTGATGATCAAGTCAGCGTTTTGCTTCTCCTTCAAAATCTAAGTTTGTTGAATGTTGGGGCCCCTCATGATGACGAAATGGCAGTGAAAGTCTACCCCACTCAATCGATGCAGAGCTGGAAGTTCTTTCCTGGCGATCTTATGAGGAGTAAAGTATGTAATGCAGTTTGTAAGTTTAAAATGTTGATGGGATAGGCGCACAAAAGGTTCAGCCAAGAAAAAGTCTTCAGAAAGGAGACGGATCATCCTCTCCCCTTTCGCGGAAGAACATCTCCCCTAATGTACCCCTCACCTATTCTTCAACGCCCACAACGCCATCTTACTCTGACTGGTATGAATGCCCTCCACGGATGCAAGTGTTGCATCAGATCTTACCATGCCGCCTGCTACCCATTGCCCTGTGCGCACATGTTTCGGCACCTTCGGCACGACCCTCTCTCCTCCCCCATTGCATCCAAACCTCACCTCAACTATATTCTTGTTGACGCAATCATCTTACCTTCAACTATCCTGTCGGATGATTCCCCTTCAGCCATTTGATGCGATTTCATATATCGAATGTTCTTGAGTCCCCATGACCCGGATTCCCTGTCCACTTCATTCTAACATCCGACTGCCGTGCCACGTTATATGGCGCAATTTCATCTACAGTGACCGCTATTGCGAATCTCTAATGCCCAAATCCCATTAGTGAAGAGTAAAGACTTCATCCTGTAACACTGTCTGAGGGCTTGACGTTGCCGGCGCATACTAGCATACCATAAGCCAAATTGAGGAAAGCAATCTAGAAAGAAGAGTCTGGAAGGCGTTCATGAGGAATTGATCGATATTTGATTGATATTATGATGATGCAAGTTCCCCCATTCGATGACTTTCTTGAAAATTTGTCCCAATCATCTCCTCATGTCTCCCAACAACCAGCTTATAACTCTCCACATATCCCCTGACTTATCCACCCTCCTGGTCTTTCTACTTCAGAGGATTTGAGATCCATTCTCGCATCTCCTGGCGTGCATCATCCACTCTCCTCCTCCTAGAATGAGTATGTAAACCAAATTCCTCCACCCTCTTCGTCTTCCATTTCAGATGATTTCGCATAAATCTCAGCACCTTCTCTCCCTTGCTCTTCGCGCAAATATCACTTACATACTTGTGCGGCCAAACCCCTGAATGCGCCTTACGGCTTGTTTTCCCTTCTGTCTCGTGCTCCTCATCCAAGCCAAGCAATATACTCCTCTCGCACAACATATGCAGCAGATCTGAGAATAGCTGCGTAAGATAGCCCTGGGACCTGAAAAATTTTGTACAGAGACGGAACAATGGCTCCTCTTTTTGTGAACATAATACAACCAAAGTACCCGAGACTTTGGGGTTTCTGGAGAATGAGGAGATATAGATTCATGTGAACAACCTCGAAAACAAATGTGAGACTTGTGACTTGATTGTAGAGTGCTCAGTATTGGATTGTACTTAGCCACAAGCTGTGCCGCTGAGCCGCTCAGCCGCCAAACGGGTTGTCACGGGAATGTTTAAAAGTCCTCCGTCTCTTTCACAGGTAACTTCTGACTCTCCACAGGCTGTAAAGGAACATAGAGTACTTGCATACGTTGCTCTCTACCGGCAAAGCAAGACAATCCCGAATAAGACATCGATACGCGACCTCGAACTAAAGTAACACATATCCGAGATTGCTCGATCCACGGCATCGGTCAATATGACTGCATGTGTATCGAAGTATCTAATTGCAAAGAAGGGCTAGGAACAAAATGGATGGATGGAGACAGGGGCGTCGTACAGTGCCGGATAGTGAGTACATAGCCGTGACGCAAGATCTCTAAACATGTTCATTCAGGCAGGGTTGGAGCCGAATGTGACCTCGACAACAGCTTTCATCAGTTGATAGATGTACCTCACTTTTTGCAACAAACAAATCAACAGATAGGATCAACGGTTCGAGTTTCGAGTTTGAGACTTTCAATACTCGCCTTTGAACCCAACCGGTCCCACTTCTGCTCAAAGTGGACACCCACATGCTTCACTTGAAGTGTCCTCACTGCGCCGCGAGAAGAGGTATCTTCCAACCGAGCCTCCTCTCTTCATCAAAAAACTTGACCTGCATCAAAACCCTCATCCCCTCAAGACCCAAGGCCCCACAAATACAGAATCAAAACTTCAAACCACTCACTCTATTGGAGCATCTCTCCATCCCCCATCTTCTCCTCCTTCCGCCAGATAAGGTTCTTGACGCAGAAAGGCGCAAATGGACCGATCTCCTGCAGCGGCTGAAATACCCTCACCTTGGCGGCCCTACCCTTCCCATGTCTCGCACCTGCGCCGCCCCGCTTGTCGCTTCAAGTCCACAGCAAAGTAATGTATGTCGTGTGCGACTTCACTTCAGAGCTCCGTCCTAACCCCTCAAAATTTTCAAGGTACACTACCAGCACGTCCAAGGATTCTTCCAAGGATAGGAAGTAGACTTGACATGTGAAGAACCCCTCAAATCTAGACCCTAGAAACCTTCAGAAACGGAACAAATACGTAAACTTCACATGCGGAGAATTTTTACATTCACTCATCATCCATTGGATGTTGTGGAGGCACAGGGCGCACGGG
>NXFV01001612.1:0-60746 GCA_002803225.1 Gamarada debralockiae | reverse complement strand
TTTTTTTTTTTTTTTTTTTTTTTTTTTGGGTACCGTGTTGAAGTGGGCTATGATTTGATCATCTGTGCGTTTCATGTGCAAGTTACTTTGTAAGTTGTAGACGTCATGTGAAAAGTTACGAACGTACCTCTCACTAAGCCCATCCGTGATGGTGAAGACATGTGAGTAATGGTACCAGTACCAAGTATATGTCTTAGACATCCAAAGCCTTACCCTAGGATGATAAATAAATCACAAGCAAGAATCACATGTCCAGACGTCTCAAATTCCAACTGTGAGAGTGAGAGTGGAGGCAAATTTGAATAGCACTTTCATTCTCATTCTCATTCACAAGAAATTCCCAGCTCAAGGTTGCCCGAGCTCTCAGTACTCCATTTCCTAGATCATTGCCTAGAAATCTCCCGCCCTTCCTAACAGAAAAGCCAGACCAAAGCCCAAGCCCATCCATCCGTCTATAAATCCCCAATCTGCTAAAGCAACACCAAAAGTGTGCTGTTGACTGAAATACGAGAGACAAGGAAATTCATAAGCTGATCATGATCCCCAAACCTCAGAATAATTCCTCCCCGGACTTCCCCAGAATCGGCTTGCCCCGTAGAACGTGAAGAAAAGGAAAAACAATTTGGGAGATATGAGAAAAGTAGGAAAAGCATAAGTCTATACTGCGAGCGCTGTTCTACACGTACACCGTCCCAACGCAAATCCCATCAAGCCAGTAAAATCAGAACGGAAAGCAAATCGAATCGAGGGGTGATTTCCCCTTGTGCGGTCGTGAAGCGGAGATTTCGAGAGCCGTTGAAGACGATGCGAGAGATGTGACTGGTCTCTGAATTATCGAATCGAGAGCTCTCTGAATTATCGGTGTATTACCGTGCTGCCAAAACGCCTTCTTCCTTCCTTCGTTCATTGAAGAGTCATTGTGTGCCGCCAGCCAAATCCTCTTAGCAATCACATCCTGTCCATCAAATCACCACCTGCAATGCTGCCTGTCGTACTACTTTGACCGCTGCTGTTGAACCCATTTTCACCAGCACTCAGTAAATCTTGAACAGCGACCTTCGGGACTTGAGGAACAGGGAGTTTCCTTTGCGTGCCGTCTGTTCTCGACATGATATCGCTGATCGTAAGACCCGTTCTCGGTGCACTGGTGGCTTGATTTTGCTGGTGGTATTGGCCGTCAAGGTGCTGTGGCTCCATCGGCGCAAGCGCAGGGGTGTGTTGTAACGACAGGTTGCGTATCCCGGGCAGATCGTATCCGCCACCGTAAGGTCTCAGACGAGGCGAGTGAGCGGGGGTCGCGAGCGGTGTGTGGTCTGGAGTCGGGGACAACGAGTCGTGGGAGAAGGTAGGAGAAGATGGAGCAGTGCTGTTGGGTGAGTTAGGTCGCGAGCGCTTCGCATGTCGATGTGAGTAGTGATCGTCTTCGTCGTGGGAGTGCGAACGGGACATGGCGTAGGCGGAGAGCGACGGGAGGTGGTTGCGGCTGCTGTGGGTAGAGTGGCTATAGTACGGATGGTGACGAGAGCCGTGGTGAGGGTGATGAGGGGCCAGCGTACTGCTTTCTCGCTCGACTTGGGTGGCTGCTGTGGCGAGCAGGTTGATGTCGAGATTGTGGCCGTTGTTGGGGCTTCCTCCTAGACTCCGGCCACCGTAGGGATTAAGAGCGGATGGGACGTTGGCTGCGTATGTAGCGAAAGAGTGTGGAGGAGAGACGTTGGGTGAGCCGACGGTCGAAGTCGGTGCAGATCTTGACATGGTCTTGTTTGGCGGTGGCATCATTTGAGCCATCGAGTTGCCCTCTATTCCTCCATTCTGCACAGCTTGTTGGACAGCCTGCTGTGTCTTGTTACTCCTCCTCGAGTTGGGATTGTTGTGTATCCTCGAATGTCGTGTGAGTTCGTCTGATCGCGAAAATCGTTTGGTACAGCCAGGAAATTGGCAGGCGTGAGGCTTCTCTCCCGTATGTGTTCGAATGTGTCTTGTCTGATGCTCGAGACGGTGGAAAGCCTTATCGCACAGAGGACACTTGTATGGTCGTGGCAAATCCTGTCGGTCTTCCCCGTGCTGACCCCCAATCATGGGAGGCATCATACTGACGGCCGCCATTTCTGCTTCTCGCTGCTGCTGCTCGATCAACCTCAACTTCTCCCTCGCAGCCTGTTGTTCAGCTTCCAACTGAGACTGAGGGTTCAGTAGACTGTTAAAATCTACGGCGGAAGATGCGCGCTGCATGTGATCGCCGCCGCAGCGAAAGTCTCTCTTTTATTCTAACTGGTGACGAGTGAAGGGATGTTGACAAACGTCGAGAATTTTGGTAGGGAATATAATAAGAAAAAAAATTATTCCCTTAGTTGTGTTGTTATGGCTTGAACCTGTTGGACCGTTTGTTGGTTGTATGGGGAAGGTTGTGATGTTGGAAGGAGAGAGTGTTGAGTGTACTTTCTCTCTTGAAATTCTTAGGAACGGGGACAGGAAGCGGAGGAAACGACTACCGATGGGGGTTTTCCAACTTATGTAGCGTGCGTAACTGTGGAGCGGTCGCAAGGTAGAGGTACAGGAGGTGAGTGGAGTAGTAGACCAGGTGCCAAGGTAGTACGTGGGTGTTTTTTATGGGAAATGGGGCCCCCTGGCGGAGCGGTGGAGTGAGGCGAGGGGCTTCTGCTCGACGGCGTATGAAGGCAAGTGGAGGGATGATGTGTGAGAGTTTGGGCCCTTGGGGTGCGCTGTTGACCTTGAAAGGCTGACACCTCGCTGCTTTGACGTTTTTATGATTCTGATTTCTGGGAACCTGATTCAAGTTGAACGATTAGGTTGATGTTACAGTAGGTTGGGAGGTTTGGTTTTGGAGAATTAATTACCATCCCTGGATTTATGGGGCAAGTCTTTCTTCCTTTGCAAAAATATTGCTTTTCGTGCAGAGGAGTGGGGAAAATCCGGATCTTAGTCATAAATATCTTTCTACCGTAAACCTATTAGGGCATCACTTTGACACTATTCGGATAGGTACACACGTGTAGCTCTACGGGAAATGCAGGCTCAGGTATGACGGAGTGGGATTTGACTACTTTTTCTTCGTGCTTGATGGCTGAAGGCTGAAGCTGAAGACAGAACGCCGAATACAGGATTCAGGCTTGCATCTGCTCTCCCCCCTTGACCGTCTTTCCTTGAAGCTCGTAACGTAACACTTCATTAAGGCATCATCGAAGGAAGGGATCCAAAAGGAAAAAGAACCTCTAAGGAAACAGTACTCCTGGGGCACCAGGACGAAGGGGGCAAGTGCAAACGTGTCATATTTTTTTGTAATCCTGAAATAATATTCCAACACCTCACTCCCATTTCTGGGGCCCCTCGAATTGCTGACTCCAACTTACAGTTCCAACTGAATAATTACATACGTGTTTCTCTGCCCTTCGATTTTGAAAGATTCCACCCAAGACTGGGCGGTGGCTGGGCAAGGCAGGGCATTTGAACAGGGGTCAGAAATCTCGGAGTGCTGCGAAACGCGGAGAACCTCGTTGATTTGACGCGCCCCAGGCCGACAGATAATATTGTTTAAAGGCAACGATCACAGTCGTCATGTTCGTCTTTGCTATGACTTGACTGGCTCCTCCTTACTCCAGATATATAATCATCCTCTTATACTTCTACCAGCGAATTTATGATGACTGTGGCATCTCTATTTTAGAGTCTAAGCTGGGAAGGGCATCAACTCAGAGCCAACCTGCTGCTTTCAGCCGTGGGGTACATTAAATAGAAAATGCCTCTCAGCCAGTAGATTCCCATCCCTTGGATTGTACTCCGACACCTCCCACAAGCTGAGGCGTCAAGAACTGCTTTCTCCTCAAGTGATACGATGGTAATTGGGGTTTAGGGTCTGGAGTAAGCAGACGGTAAACGCAGACCTAGCGAGTGAGAGTTGGTATTTCCCGTCCTTTGGGTTTGTGGGGGGATAGGCTCACTCAAACGCAAGGTTAATGACATGATAGCGATAGTCGGCGACGACAAATGCTTGTAAGCCCGCTGCAGCTTTCGGTCTGCTCGGCTTGCCTCCCTCTCACCTATCAAATCACGATTACTTCATTTCGACCAACCTGGGCAATCAGATGCAGATAAGGACGTTACTTTGGTGTTACTTTTTGGCTTGGATCTGGGGTTTTGATTCGGGGTCATTTGTGACGAGCAGAAGTCTGCATACCGCCGCGTATCGATAGCCTGTTTGAGGTCTGCCACCAGGAGATCGATCCTCTGGTGCGCATTGAAACCTGGGGTACGTACGTCCGTATACTGATCACCACTTCATCACTCCCCTTCATCGTTAGCACAAACTCTGGATATTTATTCCCGGCCTCCGTCCATGGAGCAACCGGCAAACTATCAAGTCATGCTAATTCGTATTCCCGTTTTGGGATTTTAGAAGAGGAAGGGGTCCCCCCGAAGAGAGATGCAAAAATGGAAACCAAGCCACATCGTCTTTCAAAATGGGGATGAGATGAGACGAGGCTGAGTCAGTTCTTACTTTTATTTTTGGCCCTGTTGGGGTGCCCAATTCCTTCCCCACCTCATTCACAAATGCTGGGGGCGTTGTAGGATTTTCAGGTACCGTGTAACCTACCCCAAATGCCTCCTTTCTCTTTCCCAACTCCCGAAATCTCATCCAGTATTGAGGTCAGCCTTCGACGATCACCTCATCTTCATTCCCACGATAATCCTCCGGAACGCAGCAAGGGGATCCATTTTAGGGTCCTCGCTAAAGATAGGGATGATCCACTCCCTCTTCATATGCTCCACATGTTGTCTCCAGATCTCATCTCGTGTCACATCATCTCCTACGCTGTCGTTTGGGCAATCCGAGACTTCCTCAGACTATTAGACCTGACTCTCCATCCTCCTGACTCGTGCGCTTATTCTTCGGTACAGCACCCCCGTGTTCATTATGCGATGACGCCAGACAGCGACAGACAGCGCTCGCTCGTCGGCGTTTGAAAATGCCACTTCCGCTAGGGGGAGTCCCATCAAAACTCTCAACATCAAACCTGCCCCACAAGATCGCAAACTAGAAACAACCACCCTTTTAGAAGGAAAGTATGAAGATTCAAATAGTTCACCCAACAGATAATCAAAACAGGCCCTTCTTCGGGCCGTATTTTCACAATGAAAATATTAAGATTTTGCATGAGAGAGACCGGTTCGCCGGCGTCGTTGGAGTGGATATGATTTGCAATCTCTGGCCCTTCTCCAGTTTTTGCGCGAGCTCCCGAAACGTTATCGTGAGATTATTTGCCTCGCTCGTCATGATTGAACTGACCCATAAATCACAGAATCAAATGGTCGCTTTGACAGCAAAAGCGCAGTTGGAAAATACGGCCCGGGAATTCCTCCAGCTCGAACATGACGACGGAAATGAAAGTACTTGAAGGAACCTAGCAGTCGCTGACTGGCGTTTAGATACTGTACCGTGCTGAGTGAGATGAATAACATGATTTCATATGTGGTATCGTGAAGCAATTGGAGAATGATACGAAGAAGCGCTATCATCGTTGGCCGACTGGGAGTCGCAAATAGTGGGGTCAAAGTGAGGAAAAGACAAACAGAACACCGACAAAAGTGCGAACCAGTCTGAGCCCTGGAACCCATAAGTCTGAGAATAAAATTGCTTGCTTAGACATCCAACCTGAAAACGAGTCGCGATATTCGCACAGAACCATCATGCTATCAAAAAACCATCAGTGCCACGTATCAAAAAGATACTTCGAGACTTCGCTTCGAACTCGTTCGAGGGTGTGGAGACGGTGACTGGCGGAGACAGGAGAGGAAACATGCCATGCCCTTCTTTCATGCTTCTAGAAGCACTCAGGCTCCATCACAGTGCCTTGGCTCGTCCAAGCGTTGGATTGGCGGCTTGCAGTTTCGCCGAAGCCGAATTTGCCCCCTTTGAGTCAAGTTTCGATAGTTGCTCTCAATTTGGTGGCGTCTGTCGGGATCCCGTGATTTGCGCGTCTAGATTAAATTGTTATCTCTGTTATCTTTTGAAGATGAGAGATTTGGCCGTGTGGGGAAATTGTCAATAAAAGGAGGCGTAAACAGGATTTCGAGATCTGATAAAAAGGCCTTTTTCAGCTCCATCCTGCAAGGCGCTGACTCGCCCCAGATATCCGAGACTCGACCAGTCGATGCCCGCCGACGGGAGATTCAAGGGTGTCTTGAAGTATGCCAGATATTCTGGGGCTGCTGGGTAAGGGGGCTGAGCAAACTTGACGCCTCAGCACAAAAAATCCAATGCTGAAAACCTGTCTCGTTATGCGCCCAGCAAGGGCGTGAACATATCAATTTGTTGCTGCTAATGCCACACGATTCACCGAAAGCAAAGTGGGAAAAGAGCGTTACGGAGCCAGGTCCGATTGTCTGGAACAACCAGGGTCCTCGTTGCAAGGCTCCACGAAAATGAATCAGCGTGGGGGTCGTACAAAACCTGCGGTGAGAGCTGGGGAAGGCGGCATATCTTTGTGGGGTCAAAACACCCGGGCCCGTCTCGTCCTGTCTTGCAAATACCTTTTTGCTTTTCGATATCGGCACCTCGAGCGCCCTCAACACCATAACTTGCCAGCACATCAGCAAAAGCATCGTTATCGTCGTTAATTAATCAAGGTATCAAAGCAAAGCATCGATTCCATCGACAAATGAAGAGGCTCAATACGCGTATGCGGAACGAGTCAGCCTAGTCAGCGCGTCCTGACGCATTGAAGATCAATGCAAAGGAAAAACGTCTGGCAGACCCCGACGACATGGCACCGCGCTCAAATCTGACGGCGACGCCAAGACCTTTGCGAAGTATGATCTCCATTGTCTACATGCCTAAAGGATCTGGAAGACCGATGCCGAGGAGGAATCGTGGCCTCGAGATGCCTAAATGGGTAGGTAGACTTCTCGTCTCGCGGGTCATCGTATCCGTAATCCTGGGTGACTCTCCACGAATCTTCGAATGCGGAGACGGGCGATCAGACCCAACATACAGGCATTATTGTGGAGTATCGATGTGACAGGGCGCCAGGGCCTCGACAGGAGGAAATACGAAGAAAATTGTACCTTCCGGATTCCAGAGACCCACATCCACCGGATGAATTCAAAACGGTAATGCGAAATAGGAGGCATTTCCATATTCGACTCTGGCCGTCAGCGCTTTTACCATTTTCCTTGTGTTCTCACTCAGCTTTGTCTCCGACTTTCCGCGTTGGTCGCTTTGTTAAGATTATCTTGAAACCTGGCAAGACGTGATTGCGGAGCGAGGTTTCCGAAGAAACGTGGGTGATACGAACCCTCGAGCATGAAGTGTGATTTGCTTGAGGGTGTTCAAGCGTGGAGTGAGGAATTACGCCTTGATACCAATTGGGCCTCCTTTGTTATCGTTTACGCACGTGGAATGATTCGGAGCAATAATTAAGGGGTAAAATTCAAGAGAGACAAAGGTATCTCCTCACAAAACACCTTTTGAGACAAGTTCATCCAGGAAGTTTCTCCGGCGCGGGGAAATCCATCAAAGACCTTGCTCGCAGCACGTGATCGTGTTGAGACAAGCCCACGTGCTCTGGCAGTTGGTGGGTTGTTGGCCCCCCGAATTCACCCGAGGGAACTTGTCTTCCTTGTATTCGGTCCCTTTTGATACGAAATCCGCGAGTACTTGGTACCCTATCCGCGGGTATCAATTGGCTAGGGTGCGAAGGAACTTGTACCTTTTCAAGGGGTTACGATCTGACGGAGTCAGTAGGTGGACTTTCAATATTTTCATGTGATAGCCTCACCTCCACCTCAACCGCGCTTTTGCGCTTCAAATGAAGCCCGTCAAGCTATCTCCACCCCAATCTCGGATTCCCCGATGTACGTGATTTTGATATCAGTTCACCTGCCGGCAGGAACAAACTTCAAGAGCAACCATCTCGGGGAATTCCCGTCTCGTCCCCCCATCCCTCACCTTACAGTAACAGCTACATTATTAAATGCCGAACCGTCTCTGCAATATGATGACTGTTAACACCACTCATGGGATCATATCTTCTAAAATTAAGCTCAGACCGGAGCCATCTCCCCCAACATTTCTATTCCATCACGTCAACACCTCCAAGCCCGCTTTCCCTCCCACCAGTCTTCTTCCGTAGCTCTCCGCTGCCAGTATTCGCACGCCGCCGCCCAGTTCTCCAGATAACCAGATAGATTTCACTGGTCTATTGGTGCTTGGCACACGAGAGAGTTTTCTTAGTCTAGCATATGCGACTAGCGGAACACAATAGAAGAAACCAAGGTTTCGCCGAAGCTACAGTATCTTTTCGAATTTTTACTCCAGCTTCATGCGTAAAATATTGCGCTTTGCCCCTGCCTGAACTCCATCAAACGCCCAAATTTTCGTAGCTTGCCTCATTAATTCCCCACTTTCTCTTTCACGGCTTGTGTATCTTGAGCAAAATTAGGGTTCGCGTGGAATGAAACTTTGGTACGAGAAGACACGTTGCGTTGGTGAAGATTGAGGCTTCAAGCCATAAAGCCTTATATATGAACCTCGTGCTAATGCCAGGGCGGCAGGGCAGGGATCCGGTGAAGAAGTTGAGATGCTGTTTCTTTGCGGAGAATCATTTTCAGGCTCAGGAAACATTTAATGCCGGTAGCGAGCCGACGCTATGCCGGGGCTGAGACATGTTTGAGGAAGAACGAGAAACGTGATGAGGATGAGGATATCATGTTTGCCGAGGGGGAATTCGGTTTCTTTCGGAAGGTCGGGGATAGGAGGTTGATAGGCACGCGGAGACGCTTAGTCATGATACACCAAAATAATTTATTTCAGCAGCCTATTTTCAAACAATTTTAATTAAATCAATTCAAACTCAAAACACATAATTTTTGTGCCAAAATGACGCGCGAAAACCAAGGAAGACATAGCAAACAAGTGGGAGAAATCCCAGACTCTTAGCCTTCACCGGCGTCGCCTGAACTACAACCCTCGACACTTAATCGAATCGACCCCCTCAACGAGATCGAAAAATCCTTTAATACCCTTATAAAGCCACTAGCGATGCGCGTACGCACTGTTGAAAGTTTAAAGTAGTGTGTAAATAGTCACGGTCAAATGACTGGTTATTAATTTACAAAATATTTTATTTTAATTTATTTGTAGTGATATTGGTGATGTTGTTGAAAATGGGGGCATTTTTTGGTGTATCATGACTAAACGTTTCCGCGTGATAGGTTTATAATCCTGACCTAAATACAAATAACCATATAGTCCGATAAAAAGTAGATTGTATATTATAATGCTATTACATGACATTACATATGCAGCTATATCTAATTAAAAGTGTGACAGTTTCTGGCGATTTGCCACCTGACCATGTCTGACTGCGCGTGAATCACGCGCCTAGCGTGGCATAGGAGCCTAGCGTGTACTAGCGCGTCTTAGAGTTATACAGTATTAGACTTGTAAAACCTTTTCCTTCTCTCCTTAGCTTAGTACTTTCGTCAATACAGCACTTTCTGCATAGAGTCTTCAATGCGTGAGATTCTATTACGTAGTGTAACAGCTACAGGTAGCTGGAGGGCAGCAGGAGGGATTACAGTATATCAGAGAAGTAGCAATAGGGGAAAGGAAACAATAGTGGTTGGAAAGAGGTTCCGCGGTACTTATACGCTTGTGGATCATAAAAACTCAAGCTTGCCTTCCCCAGTAGGGTCAATAGGCCTTACTTATCCTTCACTCCTAGCTCCTGACTCCAGCAGCTAGCTGTACTAGCTGCTGACTCTGCAACTGTCTGTACACTGACTAATCGCTGACTGTCCCTGACTGTGCACAATGTTGAGCCTGGCTCACCTATGTGAAATCGCCAATGTGAAATCGCCCATGTACCTTCAGGAGCTAGGCTCTTGTTACACCTACTTTGTACAATTATATAACGCTTAACTTAATTATATTATAACGCCTAAATCAAGGTTAGTTATATAATTATATAATTACAAATCATCCCGCGCCAGGTGGGGATGATGGTGAGAGAATGGATAAGGGGAAGCTACGGGCGTATCACTAAGGAAAGGTAAAGATAGGGGTGGATCACGTGGGGACCGAACCGAGGTTGAGTGTAGGAAGTGAAACTCTGATCACCTGCGTCATGGCTTGAGCATCTTCATCATCCCGATTGCCTCGGATCTCTGCAAGTATATTCGTAGTCAGCGTGGGGTTAGTAACATCTGCTGCAGAATCGTTTGTGTCCAGTCCACCGTGGCCCTGACTACGATGAGGTCAACTGCTTCTGCTCTTGTCATCTCCTTTCTGGCGAGCCGTGATGCAGTCCAACACCCTTGAGAAGTGAGACAAAGTTCTTCATTATCAAAGGGTTTTTCCTCACTTTGGTGAAAAGCTCCGGTGCAGCAGGCCCTTGGATTTGGGAAAGGAAGCTATATTCAACCGTGCAGGAAGACTGACTGCCTTAATACTGAATTAATTAAGCCTTACATCAATATGAAGTTCGTCGTAACCGATCGCAGGGCAACGTCCAAGTAATGGATTGTCTATGCCAAGAGCATTGCTTCCTACACTATTGCCGTATCCTATGCATCCCAGTTGGAAAAATCATGGCTGAAGCCGCGCACCTCAATCTATCCAATGATGCTCAGTTCAGGTGGTCTTTCACACTTCATGCATCAAGTCTCATCCGCAGCTCTAAAATCCCATCATGCCAATCGTTCAATGCCATCCAGCCTCCCACTTAACAATTGAGAAACATAACAAGCAAGTCGGAAACCCGGCATCAAGCCACTTGGATCACCATTGCTGCAATAGCTCGTACCAGTTCCCCAACCATATGTCTGGCGGTTCGTAGGGCGTAGGTAATGCTGCGAGGAGCATAATTCTGGGTGACTTGAGGTAGGAATCGAAAGTGAATCTCTTGCCCATGAGAGCCTCTTGGAAGGTAGTGGAGACGGGGACAGAAGTGTTGCATCCGACTTGAACGAAGTTGTGGTCATAGGCCCAGAGTTCGGCGGTGTTTTGCTGAGCTGTAAGAATCCGAATCAGCAATTGCTCAATAGAGATGAGATATGCGTAGTTGGACGTATTGCTGAGAGAATCACTTACCAGACACACGGCTTGCAAGTGCAGGTATTTAGATTGGAGCTAGTCGCGCACAACGGTCCGTCGTTCTCACTAGCATCATGAGGGCATAGATTTGGTCGTATAGGGAGGGGCTGGAGAATGAGGAGTCGCGAGCCCACATTAAACCATCACTAAGGACGACGTTGGCCGATACCTCATCACGAATCCACTATTTAAGATCTCGGAGTCAGCATTGGCTCTTCGAGGAATGCCTTTGCGAACGGAACTGATTTAGGAGTCAAGCGAGATCTTCAGAAGGTGAAGTCTCGCGACTCTAGAAGCAACTTGAACGATGGAAGGAAACCGAAAAGAAGTACCACGGGACTATCAGTCAAGACGATCTTACTAGCTTCTTCATCACGAGCCCACATAGGACCTTCGGTCTGCATGACCTTGGTGGCATCTTCACCCCGAGCCCACATGAGTCCATCGGTGAGGTCGACGTCGACGGTATGTCCAGCGCGAGCCCATATTGGTCCCTCGGTATCGATATCCTCGATATCACGAGCCCACATCGGGCCATCTGTATCAAGTCCCTCAACATAACGAGCCCACATCGGACCACCGGTCAAGACGGTCTTGGCGGCACCCTCACCACGAGGGATTGTCCGATATGTCAATATCCTCGATGACACGGAAGGTGAGGTAATTGCAAGTTTGGGTGTTGATAGGGCTATGACAAGGAGGAAGGTGGTAAGTGTGAGGAGGGGAGTCGCATGCTTCTTGAAGAACGACAGGGTGAGTGGATGTTGGATTGATTCGTTTTGGGTAGTCGAAGTTGTTGATGAGACTCGTTTTGTTGTTGATGGGAAGGTGGAAAGAGAGGAAGATGATGAACTTTCAAATTTCGTGCTCTGATGTCGAGGATGATATTCACTGATTTCGTGCTCTGATGTCGAGGATGATATTCACTGTCAGGGCAGGCTGCGACCGTGAAAGGGATCATGACTTTTAAGGCCCTCACCTTGAACTTAGTGAGTCCTAGCACATGCTCTATATATTCCGCGGCTTCTGCGGTCTACAACCCTTCTTTTCTCCACTTAGCTCGATGGTGCCGATGAGGAGGAGGACGACTAGGAAGAGGGAAACATTAGGACGTCTTCCAGCTGTGATGTATTCGTAGTATAATGTTTAGTGCTTGAGGGGTGGAAGCGTTTATATTCTTTTCTTTTTGTCCAGTGATGGCCATTCCTCAATTTGCATAAATCGAAAGGGTTTTAGCAGATACAAGTTTCGGTATCGAACTATTTTGCGTTGCGGAGTCGTCCCTGCTGGTGCTTTTGCTACTGTTCGATGTGAGAAAACGAAGCTTTAGTCACACGCTCCGCAATCTTGTATGCATGAGCATGGCGTGAACTCTGCACATATATGCAGATCTTCTATATTTCTAACACAATTCATATGTCATGTTTATCAAGGTTATCGTGGTCGTATTCTTGTTTCTACATACAAGCACGAAGGTACATCCGACCATTTTTTCAAGGTCAGAGTCTGACAAGCTTCAAGCCCGCTGATGAGAGGTCATCTATTGTCCATAACAACTTCGATGCTTCTCAAGACGTCGTCTTGCTCCAAGCACACTAGCACTTTGTGAAGTCTATGGGAATTTACAGACAAGGAACTGGTGCTCATGAGTTTACTTAAACAAGTCTATAAGGTTGGCATAACAATGCTTTCAAGGTCTGTGCAGCCCATGGAAGTGGAGCATCTATCCATGAGGGTGAAGTACTGAAGTTCAAACCATATTACAGGTCTGTTTTTGTATCAGGAGATGAAGGCTTATCGCTGCACAGCAACCTCAACAGAATGAGGGCTGTGTTGATGAGTTGAAAGAAAAACAATGGACAAAGCCTAAACATTTTCGCTCTTTGATTGGCGTGCTCTTCTGCTGCCACGTTTCCTAGCTGTGCAGCATCTTGTCTTCAGATAGACTTTGAGCTCGTGCAGAAAACTCTCCTTCCTTTGTCCTTTTCGCGCTTGGATGCTTGAGCATTGCAAATTGAACAGATATCGATGAGGAATAGGCCTCACTGCAAAAAGGATACTCCATGGAGAGAATGTTCTCGTTGCTGCAAAATCTATGTCAGTGTTGAGTCTGCTGACAAGCCATGGGGATTTCTTCCGTTGTTGAAAATTGCCTATTACCCCTCAATTTTGCCCCGCACCCTTGTCATTTGAGGCTCATGTTTGCGCCACGTGGTTTCTTCTTTCCAAGATCTTGACACCCAGGAAGATCTCCATTTAAGACCCTTTGATTCGTGCCGTTTGGTTCCTCCGCATTCAATTGGCTATAGAGCTCACTTTACACGATCTAGAGGACCAATTTAGCAAAATTACATTTAATCTATTTGAGGTTCCGTCTTCCGAATATAAATTGGGACCCACCGCGTTTCACCTTTCCTAGGGTCCAGTGTCTTCCCGATCACGATGCAAACACCAATTGGAATGGAGATACACTCTCGAGTCTCAGTTTTTTCGGGTCCATCGGTTCTTTTGCTGTGATCAGACGATGCCTTTCATTTTATATCTTAGACTTCATTTTAAAAGACAGTTTTTAATATGTTTGTGGTGCTGTCATTGATGGAATCGTGATCCACAGAAACAATGAAACGCGGCAGTCTGCCTATATAGAAAATCCCACGAACTGGGCTTTTATGGGCTATTCCAAAAGCTCATGGCTTACCGCTCAATTGAGATGAGAGGCTCGCAATCCCACAGAATATGATAAGATGGATTTCTGCTCCCACGTTGGTTCGTTTTCTTCTCCGCATTACTGTCGTTCATTCGCATCACAATTCTCTTCTCTGTTGATACTTCTTCCAATATGTTGTTCATCTCCATTCTTACGGCTGGCTTTCTAGCCACCACAGCTCTGGCGGCTCCATCAGCCGCTGGGGTTCCGTCAAAAACACTCGACAAGCGTGCCACTACCATCTGCGGGCAATGGGATTCTGTTGTGACGGGCACTTACACACTCTATCAAGATCTTTGGGGCGAGTCCGCAGCGACTTCTGGCTCTCAATGCAGCACATTTACTTCCCTCTCTGGAAACACTATTGTTTGGTCCACCAGCTGGACATGGGCTGGTGGCTCTAGTTCTGTCAAATCATTCGCCAATGTTGTTGTGACGCAGTCGACAGGATATCAAGTATCTGCGATCTCTAGCATACCTTCCGTTTGGGACTACAGGTAAGCGTGCCTATGCTTCCGGCGACTTCTATGCTAGTGTTACCTCCTTTGGCAATTTCGTTGCTATAACAGGTCTAACTTTTCACGTAGCTATACCGGCACAAGCATCGTTGCCGATGTAGCTTATGATATGTTCACCTCCAGCACGGCCACCGGCTCAAACGAGTACGAAATCATGATCTGGCTCGCCGCACTCGGAGGCGCCGGACCTATCTCCTCTACCGGCTCCCCGATCTCGACCCCTACCATCAATGGCATATCCTGGAAGCTGTACTCAGGCCCAAATGGCGATACCACCGTTTACTCCTTCGTCGCCGCAAGCGAAGTCACAAGCTTTTCAGGAGATATTAAACTCTTCTTGACATATCTTGCAACAAATGAAGGATTCAGCACGAGCCAATACGTGACGAGTATCGGGGCAGGTACGGAACCATTCACGGGCACCGATGCCGTGTTGAGCGTCAGTGCATACAGTATTGTCTTCGAGTTGGGGGGCGGATCGGGAACGACGACGACGACTACTAAAGCTGCTACTACGACCACAACAAGCAAAGCGGCTTCCTCAACTGGCTCCCCATTATACGGTCAATGTGGTAAGTTTCAAATCTCCTTGTGTGCAATACCAGTGTTGTATACTAACTGCAAGCAGGTGGAATCGGATGGACTGGGCCCACAACTTGCGCGAGCGGCACTTGCACGTATGGCAATCCATGGTACAGTCAGTGTTTAGCATGAAAAATGTCTGTACAGCACGGAAGGAGATAGTTATATATTTGAGGAGCTCTTGTACGGTCTGTTCCCAGAAGTCTTCGCCACTTAAAAAATATTCTCGCCTCACTTTAAAGCTTTGTAAAGAAATGAGTATAAACGCTAGTGAAATAAGACTAACTTTATCTTAAAACTAATTTTTCAAAATTTAAAATACTTTTATTACTATTTTTTTTAAAAGTATATTATGTTCTTACCCCATTTCGGCTAAGCCATGTAGGAAGCCAATAAGTCTAGTGCTAAGGAAAACTAGTTTACACTAGGGAAAACCCTTAAACCGTCCGTTTCGCCTCCTTCTGGCTTTTGTGCCACCTATGATAACCAAGTGGGTCCTGTGGCCAGGTGCTACCTAGCCATAGAGGAGAGTATCCGCTAGGGCGAATTGTGGGAACCATCACAAGCGAATTACCCATCTAGCTGTCTCTTTTACAAGAAATACGTTGCTAAGGAGCTACTGAACTAATAGTAGCCTCCCTTCTAGGAGCCTCTAAAGCTCTTGCAGCTACTCTTCGAAGAGGTGGCAGCATAACAGGAAGTGAGGGACCTTTCAGGCCCGAACCCACACACAGACATACCTCCGAAATGCCACGCACGCGTAGCCGGCTAAGCGGAGTGTTCCAAGGACCCCCGTACGTAACCGGATAAGTATAGCACTCTCTGCTTTGTAGAGGTCCTGGTGACATTGAAGGGCCTTTGGGTTTAGCTCTATAGTGGTTCCTTCGTACCGCGTGGGAGCCTTCGAACTTAGGCCGGCAAGCTATTCTCTCCACATGCTTGTGTCCTTGACTTTAATCTTCTTTTCATACCTTATATTCACTAAGGTTCTGGTTCATCTCCTCCACTGTTCCATCCAAGTATCGAGAGTAGCTGTAGGTTTTTAAAGATCCGACCGGAATATCGTTGCTGAAGTGGCTGAGCGAATGAAACGCTTTTACCGAATTCGTATCTCTTTTATGAAGATGCAGCAGATTCCCCGGGAGCTTTTTCCGGCAAGTTTGTATTGTAGAAGTAGTCGACCTCTACAGAAGAGGAATTTTACGTTCTGGGGTGATTTAGTGTGACGATAGAAAAGCAAGGTGACACCCCAGAATATATTATGAAGGATCGGTTGCAGTCTGAATTAAAACAAGACCAGAGCTACAGGCTTTCTGAAAATGCTACTATACACCCAACGAGTCATACTTATGCCAGACAAACCACAAACTATGGAAGCCGGATTGCCCACGTGACTTGTAAGTAGGGGAAAGATCTCCGCATGACACAGCCCTCTTTTCGGGAGGACGTGTCATTTGGATCATGAAATAGAGCAAGACCCTAATTTTGTTGATACAGATGCATTGTGCACACCACAGCTCAATCACCCTTCTCTTTGCCCAAAGTTAAATTCAAACTTTGAGACAGAAGAAATGGTGAATCGTCGCTCGAGGAGCTTCCGTGACAAATATTTCACATCAGCAGGATGCACTTCGGCTCGGATTTGGGACCTCGCGCTGCAGAAAGTTACACTAATTCGTCTTCTCTGGCATCACTGAAAAAGGATATGAAAGAGACCCACAGCTGGCCATCATTACCTTTCGTCTGTGCCATTCCTCCATTACGAGTCAATGATTCACTTCATTCATTTCATCAAAGAGCCAGTTCATCCTCACTATCTTCCACAACACCTCTCCCAGCATCTGAATACCCCTCACCGCCTTTACCAGCCTCTTTTCTAGGCTGCTCCTCCTCTTCCTTCTCAATTCCCTCGTCATCGCCCTCCAATTCACCTTCAGGAGATACCAAGATATCCTCGCTTCCCTGCCATTGTGGTGGCATGGGTGGTATGTCCTCTTCGTCTTCTTCCGCCCATCCATAATCTTCATCGTCTTCGCCTTCGCTGTCTGGTATCTCGAGGTCGGTGGCTGAGAGCTTTCGTTTTTGTGGGAGAGGGATGGATGGGCTTTCGATGGGATTCTGCTTTGGTATTGCGTGGTGGGGGATCTGGTCTTGGAGCTGCATTGGGATAGTGAGGAGAGTGAGGGGTTGTAGTCCTGCCTGTAATAAGATGTGAGGTGCGGGGAACGTTGAGAAGGAAATGCCGCAGCTGGAATAAATGATCACCTACCTCCCCAATCGTGAAACCAACCAGCCTCCTCCTACCACCAGCCATCGCAATTCCCTCAGCCTTCACTACCTCCGTCAATCTGACCTCTGTCAGTTCCCTTCCTTCCTCATCATCCCAGCCCCAATCCCTAAACAAAGCAATTCTGCACCCAAGTCCCTGTTCCCAAGCAGTTGTGTTGATGGCCGGTACCAAGGCGGCGCCAGCACCAGGACGCATCTTCGTTATGCATTGAGAAAGGATGACGACGGCGATGTGGCGTGTTGCGGCTAGCTTTTGGAAGGAGTTGATTAGGTATTGGAGAATTGGGAATTTGCGGGATGAGGGGTTGGGAGCACCAGGCTTCCTGGGTGTTGCTGTTGCGTTGACATTTCGGGGGAATGCATTGCTGATCAAGGTTGACAGTGAGTCGATAACGATCAGACTTGTCTTCGGTGGTGGGAAGACGGCGGTTGGGTGTGTGAGCAATGCGATGAGGTGGGCGAGAGTGGGTGTTGAGAAGTGAGTGAGGTTGTCAAGGAGGTCTGACAAGGATCGAGGTAATGGCGGGCTTGAAGCTAGAGCAGTCGTCTGGAGCATTGTTGGTTGGAAAGAGGTTAATATTTGAGAGAATCTATGCCCTGGGATGGGATGGGATGCATCTGGAACCTTGTAAGTATCTGACATGATGAACGTTGGAGAGGACCACAAGTTGCCACTCGTGAGACAATATGAAGAAGCAATTCGACAGGCGATTCGACATCGCTGGCGTTCAGGAGAACTCCAAAAAGAGCCCTCACGTGACGAAGAATCTGGGAAATAACTGACCTACCCAAACAACACCCTCACCAGCCTGTAAAGCACTGGTCGCTAACTGCATCCTATTCCAAACTCATCAGTCCCATACTCATTCCATTTACTCAACCCATACCCAAGCGTCGTCTTCCCCACGCCCGGCGGACCCCAAACCTCCGTAACCTTCCCCCTCGAAACTCCACCAAAGAACGCATCGCCCTCAAGCGGATCGCGATTCTGCAACACCACATCTAAATCTCTCAAGCCAGTAGAAATACATCGCGTCGCGGATGTATTGAGTTCGTTTAATGCTTGCGCGGCCGAGACAGTTGGGAGACGGTCTGTTTGCGTTAGTTTGCGAGGGTTTATTGGAGGAGGGGATAAGGGAAGATTTACGTGGAGACGGGGAGGAGAAGTTTAATATTCCGGGGCCGTGGAGGGAGTTGTAGTCCATTTTGTCCTAATGAGTTGGCGCGGAAAACAAGGGAATTGCCCTGGAAAGTTCGCGTCTGGTGATTGTTGTCAGAAATTGCTTACGTAATCACTGCGCTTACTGCAATGATTAATTATAACGAGACTGAGAGAGCTCTAACACTCTCTTCATCATTCGATAACTTATTTATATAATTAAAGAAAAAGCCCCAGTCCATCAAGCTCATCAATCTAACGTCTCTACTCTATACTGTCACTATTACTATAATTGCCCTGACCTTTCAACAGGTTATAAGCCCAGCGCTCCAACTGTCACGTCTCAGTCAATAAGGGAGCAGGGAAACCCGTACGAAGGGTAAATCTCCTCTTTGGGCAAAAGGTCTGTCAAAAGGGTTTAAAGGGTTTATTTGATAATAAGAAATGTACTTTAAATTACATAACTAAGTTATACTTAAAGCTCTTTAAAGTGGGGGAGTCTATATTATTACTAGTGTGGGTAAAGCCTTGGGTGACTATGTAGGTGAGAAGAGAGTAGAATTTTCAGCCCAAGAGAACCTCGTAATACCACTACCATTAAAATTTTCATTCACGGACTCGGTGTACTTGCCATGACACACTGATAGTTTAGTTGACGTTATTACTGCTTTGATAGAAACAAATTAGAATTTTTGAATACATAACCAGGCGTAGGGATGGATTGTATCGTTTCTGGGTTAAATTTCTAGAACCAGGTCTAGAGAGAGATGGGAGGAAATAAATTTCTGATGTGGCATTTAGACGGGATTCACTTTTGCCCATAGTGCGTTTAGTTTTCATGCGCCTTTTGCATACTAGGCAATCTACCCAAATAGTTTAACATTTGCAAATATTGAAGATGATATATCCCTCGACACATATTTCAGTTCCTTCAACCTGTCATGCACTCGCTGGATATTTGATGTTCTCCCTTGATATGTTGTGCCCCACATTATGAATACCATCCGAGGGCCCAGCCTGCACCATCACTCCGTGAACTGTGGAACATGGTACATATTTCGATGCGTTCAACACGGTGTCAGCAGTCTTCATCGCGAATATCACTACGTCCCGGCATCCCATCCGTCATGCACAGCTCAAATGGTAATTAATCGGTATCCTATTAACCAAGAAATTATCAGTTTTATCATCAATTACCTAGAAAGAACGACTTACCGTAGACTTAATACGCATTCGGATTGGATGCAATTGGCTCCGCTTTTGCAGTACCAACATACCGCATAGCCCTCCCGTCATCGTCCTCATATAACTCGCCCATCTTGCGTTTATTGATCCGTCTGCGCCTGCGTACGTACGGAAATATGATCAAAGCGAGGACGAGGAGAAATGTAGCACTTCCCAAAACGATCCCAATTACGGCCGGGATTGGAATTGAGTAGCAGATATAGCCGTCCGTGTTTGCGCATTCGCGTTTGATGATTGAGGTAATAGCCATAGTCGCAGTAGAGATCAGGTGGAAATTCGAATAGGAGAGAACATCGGCGTTTCTTGGCAGCTGGGAAAAGCCATTATGAATGTAGACATATGGATGAACGCCTAGGGTTCGCATAATTTTAGAAACGACCAATGGTCCACGGTCTAAATTCATAGGAACTGGATGGAAAACTAAGCGCCATGCATAATTGAGTTCGGTAGAGCGATCATGCTGCTAATGTTTGACTGGCAGAAATAATTCGTGCTGGTAGGTAGAATCGAGAAGCTTCCCTAAAGAGTATACTAGATGTAAATATCCACAGAATCCGTACCATTTAGCGGGTCACCTCAAAATGTAAAGAGGTCCTCTTGGTCTACTGCTGGCTCAAAGGTCGAGTGCATTGTTCAGCAGACAATTAGGTTGGGTAGTTCGATAGAGGCTGTCTGTCAAAGACAGCTACCCTCAGGATTAAAAGAGATGGACGTTAATGTTGTGAATAGAGCTCAATACATATTTTCGGTTCTGGGATTTCGGGGACCAGAGCCCTAGCAAACTTGAAGTACCGCATACATGACATAGCCAATTCCTCAACCTACCGGTAGTTCAGCGATCGAAGATTGGAAGGGGTCCTCCGGAGAAAACAAGGCTTGATTTGCTCATTCTGATTGAGCAATCAGATCTGGATGATATCAGGAGTAGGATTAAGGCCGTCGAAGAACTTTTGTGGATCGCTGATGCTAGCTGAACGATTGTTTTTGCTAAGGGCGACGAATATTAAGCGCGCTCGGCACCCGGAGGCCGAGCTAAATTAAGCGCCATTGGCACTAATCCGTCACCGCCCGCCTTGAATTCTCTCACCGCAAATGATAGTGCCCGTCCAATTCATACCATCGTTCTCGAAGGGCAGACTCTAATCCAACATAACAACTGGTACTTCTCGAGCAAGGGGGAGAAAATCCTGTCTTCAAGATGGGTCGCAAGCCAAATCGTACGTGTTAACTCTATGTCTCAATTTGTTCCTCGTTGCACGAGGCCCCAGACATGAGTCTCGAGGCAGTGAATGTGTACATTCATTCTGTACGATAGATCGAGATGAGAGAGCTTGAGGAGAGTGCGCTCTATCTCTCAATCCGCAGCATTGCACTTCTTTGCCTCTAGTTCAGCTCCCCTCCCTCGTCTCTCGTTGCACAAATTACCCGTCTCGAGGTCTTTGAATGATCAGATTTACCTTGAGGCCTCGACGACCCAACGGCTACCCCTACCTCTCAATGCCTCTCATCCCATTGCTTCGATATTCATTTCTTTAAAGCCACACGTATTTACTTGATACTGGACTTCTGATTTAGAATTAATTTGCTGACTGCTTCATAGCGTTGATCCTTCGATACTTTGAGAGAGGTGCGAAACTCAACGATTCCAGTAACCGATATCAACACACCTGCAAATCGTGCGGCGAAAGATTCCCTAAAGGACGCATCGATAGTCTCACAACACATTTGATCAAGAAATGTCCTGCAATCAGCCTCGAGCACCGGCGAGAAGCCCTGTTAGCTCTCAACAACATGCCATCGAACGCCGACGCCCGCCACAACGGAAGTATACAGATGAATGGTCCTACTGTTGACCTTCCTATTGGTTCACACCCACGCAGTTGGACTGCCCTTGAAACCCTGGCCGAGGTATCCCGACAAATGGTTACCAGTGAGAAGCATGACGGACATCCGGGTGCGAATGGAAGCAATGGAACCCCAGAACCACGTGCCGACCGACTTGAACTACAAGAACAATACACCTTGGACAATCCACCAGTGAGCTATGAACAACGTGTACAGCGCGAGAAGAAGAGTGAGCCTTCACCCCATAATTCAAGAGCTTTACTGACCCATAGCAGCAACAAGCCAAAAGGCCGTATGTCGAGAAAGCGAGGCATCTCCTGCAGCTGTGAACTTCCACACTCCCATGATTGATTCCCGATCAAATTCCCCCAATCTGGCTATGGCAGCGACTAGCATGGCCGCGGCAGCAGCAGCTCGTTACATTCCTTCGATGGTCGACCCTCAACTCCTAGCAGACGACCAGAATATGCCTGAGACCAAATCTATCGCGCAAGAGCTTCATGAAGGAGACACTGTCATGTCGGATAACTTCTACAATAGTAGTCATGAACAGCAATCATCATGGCAAAACTTTGAGGGAATGGCTAGCATGTATCCAGAACCGGAGAACGTCGAGCAGAACATTGATAGCCCCGCGCCAGCTAGAGCACCTTCATATCCTCGTCTTGCAATGGTCCCAATCGCCACCGAGTTCGCCACAGAACTTGGCAACGGAGAGAAGTCAATCAAGCAACGAGTTCGTGGAAAATTCACCACCGAGAGACGAAGGGAAGTCCAGAGCGTCCGAAAGAGTGGTGCTTGCGTTCGCTGCAGAATGCTTCGGAAGACTTGTTCTCTCGGGGATCCTTGCGACACTTGTAAGGCCGTCGACCAGCCACGACTATGGAAGAATGCTTGCATCCGTACCAAGTTGGCCGAAAATTTTGAGCTGTACTCTTGCGGATTGCATGTTGTACTCGCTCATAACGGTGTGAAGAACCTCAAGGAACGTGCCGCATTTCATATCGCCCCGTACCAAATTGAGGCATCGCACTTCCCAGCCCCAGAGACTACGATCTACGCTTCATTCAATGCCCTCGAAGCTCAGCAGCCAAATGAAGGCAACATTGACCCCGGTCTCTCCGGTGACTTTGCTAGTGGCACCCTTCGTGTCCTCGACGATAATGATGACATTCCCTCGAAATTGGACGCTTACCTGAAGAGAATGGTTTCGCGCTACATCGAAAAAGAACCATCTCATTTCATGCAAACCACCCTCCGCCTGGCACAGAATCTGGCACTTGAGAAGCAAGACCACTTGTTGTCAGATGCTATAGAGCTCTGGGCAACTGTACACATCTTCGTCGCCTCGGAGCTCCGCTGGACTTTCTCTGAGAAAGTTGACAACGGTGCCCCTCCAGGAAGTGGACCAAAGATCAGCAACGACGAGGCTGTCACCCACCTACTCGATCTCCAGATCAATGCTGCAGCCGAAAAGAAAGCCTCGCAGCTTTGCAAGGAGGTCCTCAGCAACCTGGAGAAGCGCCTGCTACGACGAGATCCTGACTCCTTCTTCGAGACTTTCTTGATCGCTCTCATAATCCTCAATTGCGTCGAGAAAAGCACTTGGCTTTTTACGTACTGGCAACAAGATAACTTCAAGGGCTCGTGGCCACTTAGCAAAGGGCAGGAGACATATATCTCTCAAGGCGAGAAGACCATCAACCACCTGATCATGCTTCTTAGATACAGAAATGCCCCACCGAAGACTCGCTCGAGAGCAGAGGATGGAATGTTGGTTGTTGATCCTACTCCCGATAATGAGAAGGCGGTCAACTATTTTGCCGAGTTGAACATGACTTGTAAGTGCTCATAGCGTCGAATCCTACTAGAAAACTGCTAACAATAAAACAGACCACCAAGTCCAGAGCGCCCAAACCAATTCCACCTTTGATCTGGCCGATTGTCGATGCTTTGAGCTGATGTACTGCTCTAAGCTCTTGCTTCCAGCAAACTAGACGGTCCCATCTTGTGGTTCTGAGACGGGTTCGTGAGGCTGGCAATCCTGTGAGAGATATTGTTTTCGATTGTTTTTCTAAATGGCTCTTTCATGTGGCCTCTTCTCACGCCGCCCTCGCTTGTCGGTCACATCACACTCAGGTCCCTCTGCATCTGGCCCAAAATTCACTTCTTTTTAGAGCCACATCCCAGGGGGGAGGGCGGGGGGTTGGACACGTCCGTGTCATTTCATGGATGAGATTGGTTGGTTAGCTGGCGTTTATGTGGCTCAGAACACAGGGCGGATGATTCATGAATCACGAGAGAAGGCGTTGGCGTTTCTATGAACCGGCTCTGGCTACAAATGTACAGGTATAATAATAAAGAAGAAATTGCAAATATGCTTTCTGAGACCGGGTGACAGGTTAATCATTTTCTCTGCCCGTATTTTGGTTTTTATGAATGTGGTGAACGACTAGGGTGGTATGGATCATTTTGGGTGTGAATATGTTGACTTGGCCATTTGGGGTGATCGAGACGTGCAGATGTCCCCTCTCTCATCACCAAAGCTCGAGGATATTGCAGGACAAAGATAAGAGAAAGCTCTAGAGTAAAAGAGTATGAGAATATGTATTGCCAATTCTATTTGATATCGACCGTTCATTCCCTTCCAAGCTTTTGTCTTATTCATCTCTTCGTCACTCCATTGACATCACGTTAAGCATCTCTTGTGCTTGCTTGCTCTTCACCCAATAGGCCCAGCATCAGTATTTACCTGTTTAGAATTCCATACTCCATTATTCACATCTCGTCACCGCTCGCTCACCATCACTCCATCCCATCGTTCGTTCATCGCTCAGCTCATAATTTCATTCCATACCGCCTTATCATTCCATGCCATTCACCTCCACCACACCCTCATCGGTCTGAAATCTAGAAAACAAGGGAAATAAAACAAGGGGAAAAAGAGAAAGAGAAATGTCCTGCCCATCCAGCCCTCCAACTCGCTATGCCATGCAACGAAATCTCGAAGTCAAACCCGGAGCCCAAATACAAAGAGTCTAGACGCAACAGACTCGCAGCTTAGCCCGCAAATCGGAATCTCGTAGCTGTGAGTGCGCCGAGCCCATCTCTGGGAGCGATGTATCTCCGGCGATATGTATTTGTAAAGTCTTGTAGCAAACTGCGAACTTTACGAAGCCCATCAGGACCAAGCGCAAGACGTTCCCGAATACCGTTCATCAGGCGATCGATCTCGGCTTCTCTTATGGTACCAGGAGGTAGCATGCGGACCGTCTTGTCAACCCACGCGGTAGTCTGCTGTGGCATGATCTCAAAGAGACCAAGAAGCGCAGCACTGCCGTCTGAGAAGCAGTCATCGGGGAATGTAATCATCATGCCTGCCATGATTGACTTGACGAGATGTTCGCCATTCGACATGATGAGCTCTTGAACCAAATGTTGCGATTCCGGTGGGTTGGGACTGTCGCTTGAACGGAGGGGATGGTCACCGCCGTAACTAATGACGTCGCGGATATAGTGGAGGGATGCGGAGAGAGGATCGCGTTGCTCGAGAGCTAGGGCCGCAATTGCTGCTTGGAAGATTGGCGAAAAGAGGTCGGAGCGGATGAGCTTGTAGGGGTAGTAGAGCAGGGCATCGGTGAGGAGACGGTAGAAGTCTTCGATGACATCGGGGAGATCTCGGGGTGGGAGGTCGTTCATCATTCGCATCATGTTCGTTGATTGGGCTTCGAAGAATGCGTAGATTGCTTCGGTAATCTGCTCATCGACGTGCTCTCGATCCTCAGAGAACTCACGCAGAATGGCGCTTGTAACCCAGAGGAAGCAGCCTTGTCTCGAAGCTTCAAATCCACTTGCGAGTTTGTTGGCCATCGCAGGGAGCATGGGAGCCATGGCTGTGCGATATGAGATGACCATGTTGCGCCATGTCCGACAAACTCGCTCACAGATCGGGACGAAGTCGAGGAAGGTATCGAGGATCTTGGACAACACTGGGAAGATCTCCTGGCAGTACTTGACAGCTGGATTCTCTTGGCCAGGCTCAACATATGGTGTGACGATCTGAATGAAGATTGTGATCAAATGTAAGAGATCTAATTCTACAGTTAGCAAAATCTTTCCCAACGTGTGCATGTAAGGAATACAGACCTGCAATTGCACGCTTTCCATCGTCGTCAGTGGCTTGGTTGGCCTTTGCCATCAGTCTTGCCATCAGAGGATCACAATAAAGCTTCATTAGAGCATAAATCTGATTTGTTTGCTGTACTGCCACGACTGATGCGACTCCCTCAGTAAGCTCTTCTTGGCTGACATCGGGTAACTTGTCCAGAGTTTGGTCATAGAAAGTCTGTAGCTGCAGGACCTGTTCACTTAGTAGGTGCTTGCAGTCAGTGCAGAAGAACTTCATGGCCATGGCCGCAGCTCGTACGATCTCCTTGTCGTCGGTTCCGAAGGAAGATACAATGTAGGTGAATTGCATTTCAAGGAATTCCGGATGGTCTGATGTCCATTCAGTATATCGGCCGATGGTCATAATCGTCGCGAATCGGAGCTTTTCGTGGGGAGGTATCTGTACGATCAAGGGGATAATTTGAGGCAACACAATATCCTCATCCTTGTCGACCATTCGTCCCATTGCACGCATGCTGAAAATCGGCGCTTCCAGCTCCTGCCAATGGGGTACTGCACCCGGACGAGCCTGACTCGCATAGGAACCCATCCAGGTCTTGATACGGTCGAGAACCTTTGTAAGGCAATCCGTGACACCCATAATCTCGCAGCAATCCTTGAGAACGTCGCCCATGTGATGTCGGAATTCGCGGAATTTCTCCTCGGCTTCGCGGTCTCCATCGAACAAATCGCCTGCACCGTCGCTGTGGCCATCCGGACTGGGGTACTCGAGTTGCTTCATCATGATATCAACCAATTTTGAGAAGACGTCTACGTATTGCATACGAGCCTCGATGTATCTCTCTATAATGAGATACAGCTTCAGCTCATACCAGAATATGAACGTCAACGCAATGGCCTCCCTATCCAAGTCTCTGGCGCAACACTCCAATACTGCCTCAACAAGGGGCCGGAAGACTGTTGGCTCTCTGGCAATGAGAATCACCCAGGCCTCCCCAGCTTCAGCAAAAATACGAGTAACACCCTTGAAAAGCTCCGCATCTTCTTGCTGGGCTGCTTGATGGATTCGAGGTCGTAGAGCAATAACTCTGGGTAGTAAAACCTGGATGACAGGAAGATACTCATCCACATCACGTGTCTCCTTAAAAATTGCGCACAAACAGTCTGTTGCGGCCTCAAAGGATCGGTCATGGTCCAGAGCACTGAACATAACATTCAGAAGGGGAGAATCCACCACTTGGCTCACTGAAACTTCGGGCAACCAGGATGTTATGACTTCAAGGAGTTGGGGATTCGTTGCCGCGGAGACTGAAATCTTGTTAGGTAAAATAACCAGCTTTTCAAGGTAACGTACCTGATGATTGGGCGTAGCTTATTAAAAGCCGTAAAACATGGGGGCCATTATCTCCCAACAGCTCCTGGGTTCTCTGAGAAAGCTCTTCTTCCTAGTATGACGCATTAGATTCTGATACAGGTATTCTCTCGCCCAACCCCAGTCGTTGGTGCTCGCAGGATGGTGTCTTTCGGCCCACATACAGTCAAATTGATCTTGCGTCCTTGGGTGACTTCTTCGGGAAGAACTTTCAGGAAATCCAGAATGCAGGCGTGGCTATCAGAATCGTCGCCCAACGCTGATATGACCGTTGGCATAACATCCTTCCATCCTGTCATTTGTATAGCTAAATGTGCCAAGCAGACGCATAACTGGACCCTAATCGGTCGTGGCCCTGTTGCAAAAACTTTCAATAGCTCCAAAATCTGGTTTCGAAGGGATGGTAGCGCATCGGTCGGTATTTGTTGGATATCGTAGGTAATCTGGGGAGTAAGCTTCAGATTCCATGAAGTGGGGTGTTGTAGCTCCATTACCTTGCCCTTCAACGTTGTGGCTGCGAATAATTTAGCTTCTGCATCAGCTCCAGATTGTAAGATTCCGATTGTCATCTGCCATGCTTCTGTCTGCAAATTCGTGAGCTCACGATGCCAGCGGGGTAAGGCGCAAATCATCACGTCAACGACAACATACCGACTTCTGGAAGCTCTCTAGATAGACATGCGCCGCCTCTTTCTGCTCCCTCAGACCATCGCGCATAGTCGACATCGCCGTTAGAACAGGTGCGTACGCCTGCTCAGCTCCATTACCGTTCGTAGCCATGACGACCATTGGGGATGGAGGGGCAGAAGGTTAGGTTGACAAGGGATTAGACAGGTGGGAAAGGCATGTACGAGCTGCGATGGGATTCCCGATAGCTTTCTGATTATTTTTTGAGGTCGTTATTTGAAGAAAAAGAAGGTAGAGGTTTGGGTTGGAGAGTATGGGGCTGTGGTGAATTATTTGGGGGGCAAACAATTGAATCGCATGAGGAAGCCGCTGTCGGTCGCGGCTATCTAGAAATTTTTAGTGTCCTTTTCTCACAAGGCTGCACCACGGAAGCTTAAGAAGTTGTGTGGATTCCAAAACACGTCTAGAACGACGATATCGAACGCGAAGTCTCCTGAACTACTATCCGAACTTTTCTTCAGTTCTCGACCACATCCAAATCCCGCAAGATGAACAGAGGCGGTGGAGGAGGTGGGCGCAAGGTCCTGCTACCACCCATCAATTTCATTTTCAAGCTCTTGCAGCAACACTCCACCGTTCAGATCTGGCTTTACGAGCAGCTGGCTATCAGAATCGAGGGCAGAATTAGGGTCAGTCATTTGTATTCTTGCAACTTGGTGGTAGTGTGCTGACAATGCGATTTAGGGTTTCGACGAATTCATGAACCTCGTTATCGACGATGCGGTGGAGGTGAAGCAAGCTACGAAGACGACTGAGGAGAGCCGGAGGCAATTAGGTGAGGATTTACAACTCGACTTTATAAGGACAAGGAAGCTAATCTCGTTATAGGTCAAATACTGTTGAAGGGAGACAATGTTTCGTTGATTCAGAGCTTGAACGGATAGAGGGTATCAGAAGGCGTTATTTGCATTTGGGTTGTGGTCTACAAAGCACGAAAAGCATCATGAGATTGGGACGGAAATACTGAAGAAGTTCTCGCTGGTCATCAGGTTGGATGCTCTGCTACGTTTTCGACTCCTTAAATACCATTCTATTCCCAGGATACAGGACCTTCTACAATCTTGCCGTTCCCCACGAACAAGCCATGCAGAGGGTGGTCGTACTCTCCGACTGGTACTGAAGGTTCAGCATCAGCTTCCAGAAACTGCTCCTCAAGAGCGAGACCGTATAGCAATGCATCTGTTTCTGGACCCCCACCGGTCTTCTTCTCCTGTGCTCCATGATATTGTGTGTATCTGTGAAGGAAATAGTCATAAAACCCCTTTCCATGGCCGAGTCTCCTTATGAAACCGTTCTCCGGACCGATATCGAAAGCAACACCAGGCATCAGAATCATGTCTAGCGGCTGGCTTCCCTTACTGAGCACGTGCTCTCTTTCCTCCACCGTGTCTGCTCCTATCGTAGGTATTCCCCAGTTGTCTCTTTTCAAGGAATCGTAATCCGAGAGGCTGCGTAGATCAACCATATCCATCACTGATTTGGGAGTGTCTGGCGGTGGATTTGAAGGCTTGAAAAGGTAGGGTACGAAGACTCGCTTCCCAGAGCCAAGAGCATGGCGGACTGTGGCATCTGTTTGAAGTTCACCAGTTGGCATGGAAAGGTAGATGCCAATTCTCTTTGCCTCTTGATATGGCTTGAAACCTGTGACGCTATTGAAGACAGCAGAACCTGAGGCATGTTAGGTGGGTAAGTTTGCAGAGAACGGAATAAGGTTACTTTGTGTGTCAATGGATTCTTTTGATATGACCAACAGTCTTTGTTTCATCAAGCTTCGAAGTTCCTTCTTCGCAGCTTTTAATGCAGCAGACGAAGCCATGGTTTCTTGTTTGTCTTCCATATCTAGTTCTTCTCCTGTCCAGTCTCCGTGGTCACAAGACGTTGGAGCTTTTAACCTCGTGCGATCATGGTGATTGGATAGTTGCCTTGAATTGGAAGATTGAAGAAGTTCGCAGTGTTTTGGTCGAACAATTCAACTTGAAATCCCCCGGCACCAAGAGAGATCAATTCCATTCCCGACATTCCCCATCTCGCTTTCCCTATGTCACCAAACTTTGAGGTGGCGTCAAGTGTGGCTGAGGCGCTAGCAAACCGCCGCTACCATCATCCCTAAATCTTGCATCTCCAACTCCAACTCCTGGAATACGAACGCTCTTTTCAACAACACACAACAATGGCCTCCCGAACCCTACAGTCGTTACTACTCGCAGGCGCATACTTCATTACCTCCGCAAATGCCGCAATAGACTCCCAACTCGTCGGAACATGGTCGACGAAATCCGCGAAAGTGTTGACAGGTCCAGTATGTTACTATTCTTGGAACAGTTCCAATTCTTGTTGGCAACCACGATTTTTGAGGGATATGGATACTGATTGTGGTGTATAGGGCTTCTACAATCCGGTCAACGATTCGTTTATCGAGCCTAGTCATACCGGGATATCGTATTCGTTCACGGGGGATGGATTTTATGAGGAGGCGTACTACAGAGCGGTTTCAAATCGTACGTCCAGCAGGAGAGAAGAGATTTTGGCATGAGAACATACTGATGGACATGCAGCCGCGAACCCCGCATGCCCTCAGGCTATCATGCAATTCCAGCACGGCACCGTCGTCATGAACTCCGATCTATCGCTGAGTCTATCCCCGTTCGAAGTTGATGGTCGACAACTGCAATCCGATCCTTGTGCAGGAAACACCGCGACATACACGAGATACAACCAGTCCGAGACTTTCACGGTGCGTAATGCCTTCTTCCCCCGTTCCAGTCCCCATATTCCTGGACCGGTTGCTGATAGAAACAGAAATGGCAAGTCTACACAGACCCTTACACCAAGCTCACCCGCCTCGACCTCTACAGATTCGACGGCTCCCCAATGAATCCCATGTTCCTAGCCTACAGCCCACCACAAATGCTGCCAACTGTCACCTTGAACCCGACTGCCACAGCCACCGCTGCCGCTTCTGCCACGGCAAAAGCCAAGTCCAAGAGAAGCCTGGAAGATCTCCTTACCTTTCCCTTGAACAAGGATGCCAAGCACATCAAACGAGACGGTGGGATGCCTGAGAGCTTGCTACATCGTATTGATCTGAATATGCTTTGGTGGACGGGGATTGGGATGACAATTTTTGGAGGCGCTGCGTACTTGCTGTAAGTAACTAAGGAGTAGGGTACGAAGGAGTACCCTATGCATCCTGTATATCTGTCAATTGCGGCTGGGACCATTAGACGACTAGATGCACGGCGTATACCATTTTGGGAGTGGGGTTGGGACGTCATTTCTTTTGGGTAATAATGAATATGGAGGCGTCGGTCTTGAGCAGTTATGTATTTTATGCTCACCAAGTGCCGTCAAATACGTGTCAAGATTTTCAAGACTCTCACCATCTCGCTTCTCCAGAACGCAGCTCAATATAAGACGAGCGACGTAATTGTGCATCTGCATTAAGTGCCTGAAGCCACAGCAGAAACCAATTATATGCCATCGAAAACTTTGAATCCAACGTGAAGAACTCATTCCAGAATTGGGTCATGATGAGCTCTCAATCAACATCAGCCCAGTTATCCGCCCCCTAGACTCTAGCCCACTTCACTCTGGGAGCTGCCCCCGGGCCCTGTTCCTGTAAGTCGAGCTTCAAATCTGTAGGCTAACGCACTGAAATTAGCTATGACATAGACTTTGAGGTCACATTGATTGAGACATTGAGACAGTTCGAAAGCTCCCTAATCAGATACTACGTGGGGACCACGAGGAGTTTTTGAGGCAGGCAAAACCCCAATTTGGCATAACTTTGCGATGTTCTGAAGAATATAGCTCTGTCCACCTGTTATGGTGTCTAGCATTCTCAAGAGCTCAAGAGTTGTCCATCCCTTTATAGATACCTCCCGGCCCTGATTTAGCGATCTGTTCGAAGTTCAAGTGAATCCTCCACCATCGTGATTCACTACATAACACATCTTTCAGTTCCACCTTCCCTTGCTTGTCAATTCATTAAACTTCAATTATTTCTATTTCTATTCAATCCAAAGAGGTATTAAACAAAACACTGATCCCAATCTCCCCCTTCTCTAGCAAAGCTCAAGCTATCCACAAAAGCACTCAACCCGCACCGCCCAAGCTTATCCGCACCACAGCTCTCCAACGGTATCACGCGGTCATTGATGATAACTCTAACCAACTCCTCCTCCTCTCCCACGCAAGCCATCTTCTCAAAGTACGCTCTGGCTGCAAAGGCCACCGTCCAAGAGGCTGAATACCCAGCTGTCTCCTGGATGGTTTCACGGGTAGTATTGAGTAGGGGTCTGGTTTCGTTGTAGAGGCCTAGGGCGGAGAAAATGCCTGTTAGGTCGTTGTCATGACTGAAGTCTGCGTAGAGAGAGATATTCTTTGCGAGGGGGAATGTGAGGGGGTTGGAGTCCAAAGTGTGGTTCGTGGAGGTATCGTCATGAACGGGTGTATGTGTCAGGCGAGCGATCAACTCATTCGTGAAGCCAACACCTTGCGTGGCACCCAATGGGTTACCCCAGCCGTAGCCGTAGTATTTCCCAAGGGACTGGTAGTAGTCATAACTCTTCCATTCATCCTGCGTAAAGAGCCCACAAAACTGGCTGATCTCCCCAAGTTCATTAGCCACGGTATTGAACGGACACAGATCCATCATATAGATCGTCTCATCCATGGTCAAGTTTGCGCCTGGCAAGTTCTTGTTGAGTCTCGCAGTGATGGAGGGAGTGAAGATAGAAGCCCAAGTACCTTGAGCGCTGTCTGAGATGGTGGAATCGAAACCGTCCTCGAAAGATGTGCAGAGGCCGTGGTTGAGTGTGTTATTTGAACCATCGTCTTCGCTGATAACCACGATGGGATAGGGGTACGTGGGGTCTGAGTCTGTGGGCATGTCGTCTTTGCGAGCATTGTGGAAGCCTTGCGTCCAGTTCTGAGCGGATTCCACAACTCGATCTTGGCCTGAGGAGCGCACGAAGGGCGTCATCCTTTGGGTCAATGCTTGATAACGATCATAGAACTTGCGGCCGGAGTTGATCATTTGCTGCTGACCGAATATGGAGAGCTGATCGGCTCCGAGCGTGTACTCATAGTCCTTGATGAATTCGTAGCCCTTACCATAGGAAGTGACAGACGAGTGGATGGCCTCGATGGTGGCGTTGTACTTGGTGGTCTTGGAAGAGGTGGGGTCACGGGCTCCATGGCGAGAGAGGATTTGGACGAAGGTGATTTGACATTGAGGAGGTATGTCTGCGGAGATATTTGAGGGAACCGAGAAGTAAGGGGAGTATTGGCCCCAGAAATGAGAGATGGATGGGGAGCACGTGTAGCCGTCTCGGACTGTGTCACATGACTGTGGTGCTGGGTGTCCGTCGAGACTACAAGGGATGTCAGTGAAGTGACGGAACGAATCGAAGGGGTTGTGTATTCCCAAGAAGACTTACATCACGGCCCAATACAAGAAAAGCAGCATACCAACAACCCCAAAAGCCATAATGATAAACCTTCCTCTATTACTCTTCCGAAAAGACCTCAAATGGGCTTCAAGATTCGAATGTTTCCTCTGAAACGTATCTCTCTCAATGTCCAACTCAAGCTCAGGATCGCTTTCCTCAGCATCATTCAAATCCGCCTCATGATGATTACTGGGCACCGGCTCATACTTATACCTTTGACCCTCCCCATTCTCTTCTTCCTCTCGTTCGCGTTCGGCTGCTTTGCCGCCCATGACGGCTCGTATCATTCGGGCTCCCATCCTTGCTGCCGTTCACAGATATTGTGGGGTTGATGGATCTAATAGTGATGGTTGGGAAGATGGAGTGCCGATTGGCTCAAGCAGGCCTAAAAAGAGGAGGAAAACAAATTTCAATTTCGGTCGACATCGAGAAGGGCAGGTAGATCGCGTAAGTGTATGCAGTGTTGGACGGGTTTAAAGAAACGGTCTCTTGGTATTCATTTAGGGTTGTAGGAGATGTTTTGTCGAATGCGTTGTGCACGTGTACCGAGGCGGACAAGGGTCCTTTTGCGTCATGATCACGTGTGAAAGCTTTTTTCTCGATAAGTCTCTAGCAGCATTTTAGTTTTACATATTCAAGATGGGAACAGTGTAAGGAAGTATATGTAATTGAGCCTCAATAGAAAGCCGAAGTCCTGGTAATTTACGATGCCGGGGAGAGTAGCAGCTGAGAGCAGTTGAGGCGGCTTCCCTCTTCACAAAGAGCACAGTTCACTCAGAAACTCGACTTTGCAATGTGTTCAATGTTACAGTCTACAACGGTATATCTACAAACGCTTGATAATGGCTCCAGCATACTCGTGTGTCTTCGACTTTCCACCCAAATCACCAGTCAACGTCTTTCCTTCCGCCAGGGTATCAAAGATAGCCGTCTCGATTTTTTGGGCGTGATCGTTCAGTCCCATATGTCTCAACATCATGATGGAGCTGAGAAGGAGAGCGGTAGGATTGGCAAGAGACTTGCCAGCAATATCTGGTGCGGATCCATGGACAGCCTCGAAGATAGAGCATTCGTCTCCAATGTTACCGGAAGGAGTGAGACCAAGACCGCCAATAAGACCAGCGCACATATCCGAGAGAATATCACCGTAAAGATTGGGCATGACCAAGACCTTGTCGTTGTATGGTGTGGGGTCGGTAACAATCTTCAAGCAAGTGTTGTCGAGAAGTTCGGCATCGAACTCAACGCTTGGGAAGTCCTTGGAGACTCGCTCGGCGGTTCCCAGGAAAAGACCATCACTCATCTTCATGATCGTAGCCTTGTGCACAGCACGGACCTTTAGTCTTCCTACATCCTCGGCATATTGGAATGCGAATCGGAGCACACGTTCGGAGGCCTCTCTTGTGATAAGCTTGATGCTTTGCACAACACCGTCAACCACAATGTGCTCGATACCAGAGTATTCTCCTTCGGTGTTCTCTCGGATCAGGACGGTATCAACGTTGTCGTAGGGGGTCTTGTATCCAGCAATCGAGCGGCATGGTCGGACGTTGGCGAAGAGGTTGAATGTGCGGCGGAGGGTCAAGTTGAGGGAGACATGGCCTTTGCCAATTGGTGTCTACAACAGGTCAGAATTTGTTGCAAGTAAGCAGAGCTATATGCTTACAGCAAGTGGTCCCTTCAGCGCAACTTTGTTCCTCTTGATACTCTCAATTGTCTCTGCTGGGATGGAAGTCTTGCCATCAATCAATTGTGGGGTAACATCGACTGGTTCCCACTTTACAGGTGCCTTTCAATCTATTAGTGCACTGTTTCCAGCCATTGACTTTGTATTCGTACCTTAGCAGCCGCGAAGATGTCCTTGACGGATTGGGAAATTTCAGGTCCGATACCATCACCCTCGATCAAACTGACTGTGTAGAGGCCCTTTGTAACGTCAGCACTCATAACTTTGCATATTGGCTCCACCAATCCAATTGAGCTCATTGTTGTCGTATTCGTCCATTTCCTGGCCCATAATTTCATTATCGAAACTGGAGGAAAAGCCTTACATCGGAACCCTTCTGGCCGTGGAATTTGGCAACCTTCTCCTTCTCTGAGAAATCGGTAGCGTAGTGTCGTCGAGCCTGTAGCAAATAACTAGTTAGCAACTATAAGACATCCTATAGAAGCTTGTCTCTGCATCCTGCAGCTAGGAGGCCTACTTGAACAGAGGTGGGAGCCCAGGCGCGGGCAGCTCCTTGGAGGCACTGTCGCCGCGCTGGAGCAGCAAAAGAGCGAACTGCCAGCATTTTGATCAAGTTTGCTAACCAAAACACTTATGCAGGAAAATATCCGAGTTCGTGGTGGAGTTGAAAAGTAAAAGAGTGAAGCTGGAAGAGGTTTTGCGATAGGAAGGCGCGGAACAATCCTGGCTTGCTTGGCACCAGCGGAGCTTTAATCCGGCAAATGCCGATGTCAAGAGCTTAGACTATTCGAGACATGACAAAACATCACAACCTACGAATTACAACTGGACCGACGGTGAGATGTGAATACTGGGAAGAATATGAGGGAATTCAAGAGACACAAATACCACAACCGTTGATATACCTCTACGAATCGAGCAGACTCGCAAACCCAAATCACCCAAAATGACAGACTACGAAAGGACAGTGCTGGAACATTACCAGTTGTCAAGCCCATATCCTGTGGAATGGCCTGCGGAGAAGGATTTGAGCGATTTCTCGGATGAGGAAGAAGAATTGAAGCCCACTCGTACTGGCATAAGGAGATCGAAGTCCAGATATTCTGCGTTGGAGAGAGTAGCGAGTGACAGGAAGAGTCTGGTGCCAGGTTCGCAGAAGACGAGAGATGGAGTGGAAAATTTGGTACAAAGGGATGAACCCGACCCCTTGGGAACTACGGATAGTGTTGTGAGGATGTTACGGCAGCTGGGTTTGCCGGTATCAGACGATACGCGATTACGTTGGTATTTCTTCTATTAGTTATAGACGTAGCTGACATCGTGTAGGCAACAGATTCCTCCTCTCCTCCACGACCTTCTCTCCCGCCCTATTCCTATCTCAAGTTCATTCAACCGCATCTACACAAGATCTACTCTATGGTCTAGATGTTCTTTCAAAATCTATCGACCAGAAATCCGAATCTCTCAAGGTACTTGTCGAGTCCAATTTCGAGCGTTTCGTACGAGCCAAGTCCACCATCGACAATGTATATACGGAGATGAAATATCGAGGGGAAGATCCTACTCCTCCAACCCCCCGAGCCCGACAACATTCTCGTCATGCCAGCAGAAATAGCTTCCGGACTAGCAGTGGCAACCAAGCCTCTATGGCTGTCTCGTCTCTTCAAGACGGCAAGAAAAAGAATGCCTTGACAAAAGAGAGCGAATATGGTGTTCTGGGAATTAAGACTCCGCTCCTGGACGTTTCAGCGAAAGCAGAAGAGGTCTGGGGCCTCGCATTGGGAGGTCGAGAAAAAGAAGACAGTCTAAAGGTTCTGAATACGACCGTTGACCGATATAAAGAGATATATGAAGTCAACGGAGCCATCACTGAAAGTATCAAGCGGAAAGATTACGAGAGTGTTGTAGAAGAGTATGGGAAGGCAAAACGCTTTGCGGACAATGCAAAGAACCTCGCTGAAAGTTTAGGGTCTAACCCTCCGACAGACGCTCAGATACATCAAATCCTACTGGCAGCTCGTGTGTGGCATGATGTCGAAGAACAAGTAGTGGACTTCAAGCGCGATATCTGGAAAAGATTGACCGAACCGCAAGGGCTTCCCAAAATGGAGGGAGTAATTGGAAGTCTACAGGATCAGCATATGGAACTCATCGGCATATTACTTGAGTTAGGTGTTGAGGATAATCCAATCTGGTTTTGGCTACTCAGCCGCTTTGATGCGCTCAGGAAAAGAATCCAGACGACGTCAGAGCGTTCAAAGGTCGAGATCGAGATATTGCGTAGACGATTGGCAAATGGTGAAAAGCCAACGCCTCAAGCGGTGGCATCCCATTTAAGATCCCTCGGTCGCCAAACAGCGGAAGACAAACCCACTTCAGTAGACTCTGCCGATGTCATCGAGCTGTGGGAAAAGATGGTCACCTTCTTGACCAACATGCTCTCGGCTCAGGGGCTTCTAGGTGAAGTCTTGGAATATTGGCAAACCGTGAAGAGTTTCGTTGACGGCAAAGCGCAAAAGTCCCTACCTGTGGGGCTGAATGGAGAATCCAAGCAGCACCACAGACTTTCAGATAAGGGTATCCTCGATTTGCAGAATGGCATAATCGAGCTGGTCGATATGATTCGGGAAAGCGTGTTTTCGTTCTTCGCTGATCCGCCCATTGACGACATCTCGTCCCTCTTTTCGCCATTACCACCCACTCCACGGACACCAAAGTCTTCGGGAGCGGGAGGATTGACGCCCAGTGCACTAAATCCCCGATTCAATTTTGATCCCAACAACCTGCCGCCTCCTTCGCCAAAACGCGGAGAGGCTTGGGAGAAGTTTGCCTTCTGGCCGCCATGGTCGAATTCGCTCAGTGGAGTCCACTATCTGGCTAAGTTACTTGTGTTAGTTGGAACTGGCGCCAGTGAGATGGCAGCTATTTCTCCTGTCGGAAGTGGAGATGGTGCTGCACTGGAAAGATTGAAGGGACTTGTTGGCGGTGCTCGAGAGAGATGCGTGACTGCGATATGTGCAGCATGGAACAAAGATGCTGAAAATATCAAGGTCCTCGAGGACTGGAGACGATCACCAGAGAAGCGTGATCTGACCAGAATGCCTGCTTATTTCGGAGCCTTTGAGAGCTCCATCTTGACCGGCATGCAGAAGATACTATACATATCTGAGGCAATGGCAAAGTCAAGCTCGGTTGATGTTGTCTTTCCACCACCAGCGAAGCTCCTGCAGATGGTCCGCAGTCAATTCGTCACTACGTTATACAAGGCCTTGAGCGGCATGGTCGAAAATGCCGAAAAGGCAGTGAAGAAGGCGGAAGACGATTGGACGACAGACACCGATGGGCTCACAAGTCCTGTGGCAATGGTAATCGCAACAAACATTGGCGCAGGGACAGTCAACGCCAGCGACAGAGTAAGCTTTCTTCCCCTCCTTCCCCCACAAACATCTCACTAACGACAACAGAATGTGCGCATGCTCCTAACTCTAAGCAATCTCCAAGCTCTCCGCATAGACATTGTGCCCAACCTAACAACACAATTCGAGAACGCCTTCTCAGTAAAGCTCACCGACGAAGCAAAAACCATCCGCGACGTCCTCGGCCAAATCGATGCCCGCCTCTTCCAATCTTACACTAGACCCGCAGTGCAGACCTTGCAATCCATAATCCGCAACGGCATCTCGGACTCCGCCTGGGCACCTGCACCCAATGAGAAACCGAAAGAAGTCCGGCCCTACGTCTACGAAGCCCTCCTCTCCCTCGTCCTCGTCCACACGCAAGTCTCAACCACAGCCTCGACACTTACCGCACAAGTGCTGTCCTACCTCCTCGAACAAACGTCCCGGGAACTCCTCGAAGCATTCAAGCAACGCCAACGTTACTCGCTATCTGCGCTCATGCAAGCAACTCTTGACGTGGAGTTTGTTGCTCAGACATTAAGCCAATATACGACGGAAAGAGCTAGCGAGATGCAGAGCCAGATATATCAGGAGCTGGATAAAGGGACGGATAACGAGGCGAGGACGAGGCTGCAGACTGAGTTACCGGAGATGAGGAGCACGTTGAAGAAGCTGAGGGAGGGGAGTCGGAGTGAATTTGCTTGTTTTAAGAAGACGAGAAGTAGAGCTGAGAGGCAGGCTACTTGATGGATTTGTGTTGTGATGGAGAATGGTGATGTTTGGAGAGCAGTTTGGTAAACCTTTGTCTAGGAAATGAATGAAAATTTTCATCACATTGTATGCTTATTAGTTCTGGATGTTGGTGAGCTATCTGCTGGTGATATCAGTAATTGAAGGAAGAGATTGAGTCTGGAATGGATTTACTCTTTTCGATTGCCGGATTATTAATTCTTCTGCCCTGTCAATTCTTTATACAATACTACTAATACTCATAACACTACAATAACGCATGCCAGCTTTTGTTGTTTCAACTCCTCCTCAAGTCCTTATTCGGACAGCCACACCAAGCACACATAAGAAAAGACAAGAAATACGCCCTACTTAACCTACACTCCACCAATTTTATTTTCCCACCCCTAAACTCCGTCTCTAACCATCTTTGCACCGTTCATCTCCATTCTTCCTCTTGCTAAAGACTATACTGAAAGCTTTTCCACCCGCAATCAGAAACCACCAAATCCTCCACTAGACACATCGAAAGGCCAAGGCCATCCCTCTAATAATTCAGGTGGGATTTGGAACTGGAATTGCCCATCCCCGGCTGCCCCGTCCATTCTTCCCATAGCATTCACGCCTCCTGGTACCGTTGAACTGGTTGAGTAATCAAACGCAGTTGGATTTCCTCCCGCTCCGACAGTTTGGTAGATCCCTCCAGACATAGCTCCAGCAGTCGGGTTTATCGCAGCAGCTCTCTGTGATGGGGCAGTAGACTGCAGACTCGGATCAATATTTGCATCGTTTACACTCGACAACCTTGCTGTGTTTCTCTGGTACAGCGGACTATTCCGAGTATTGGCCAGACCATGATTGGGAATTGGTTGAGCAAAGAGATTTTGGGTGTGAGGGAAACCTTGCGAAGAGGAGTTATGAGATGGGAGAGGGAAATCGGCTTGTCGCTGATCGGCCACGAACTTATCGATTACGAGGATTTGGTTGCGCAGGCGGGAGGCGGCGCCTACGTTTGTGCGTTCGTTGAAGCCTGCTTCGAGGGAGGCGAGGAGATCGGCTATTGCGAGTCTGTGGTGCTGAATTAGAACACAACATTTGAGTTAAAATCGAACGCCAACTTACAGCACTTCTCTAGCTTGCAAATAGCTCGGCTCTGAAAGAGGCCCTTCAATCACAGACCCAAGAATAGCACCAATACCGGCCAAATGATGCAGCAAAGGCGAAGAAATAGCTCTCAAAAAGAGAGCTGGAACTTTGGCAAACTCATCAAGGAGATTCCGTGCAATGATGCATTTCTGATCCGCCGTTGCCTCATCAGCCGTGAAGAGTACGATTCGTACGAGCTGCAACGTAGCAGTAATGTTCGCGGCCTGGAAGCTGAACTTGTCTTCCAGTCCCCCTTTACCGTTTTGCGGCATGAGTTTGGTTTCTTTGAATCGAGCTGGGAGCTGTTCATGCATCTCCATGACCTTATCAAGAACAACACTCTGGTGCAGAGCCTCTCTTCTGAACAAATCACTAGGAGAGAACGGTCCGGAGGTATTGGGACGCCGTCGATGCAAATCATCCATAGCATGCTCGAGGATACGGTACAGTTCCGTCGTGAAGTTCCAACCGTGCAGCCAGGAGATGGGGTTTACGATTCCCGCCTGGTTGTTATAGGTGGATGGCTGAAGTGCATTTTGGGGATGATAGCCCGTTTGGTCGCTGAAGAATTCGTCATCTACTTCGCTGGGGTAGGAGACGTTGCATTGGGATTCGTGACAGCGGATTATGCCGCCCCAGACTATGGAAGAATAGACTTCTAAGGTGTACATTGACCAGAACTATGACATGATTAGTTTGGCGAGGGCAAATTTGGGTAGGTGGCTTACAAGTCGTCGACGTAATTCAATCTCGACAATTCCAGATTTTGGCCAATTCTTCTCGTCGTGAAGATTATCCATTGCAACGAGACTGTGATAGAGACCAAGATACTGATGCATGATCTCAACCCTGCCAACTTGGATTCCGTAGAGTGCCATCAGAGCGCATGTCCGCATCCAGTCCAGGCCTTTCATTGCGCTCAAGTCTTGCGGAATGGTTTCCTTGGCTGCTGCGAAGAATAATTCTGATGTTGGGTTCTTGAAGTGTTCTGGATCCCATCGGCCTGGGAACAGAGCTCCATCTCTTGCTCTTGCGGAAGAGAGGGCGCAGACGGCCATGGTATCTGCGAAGAAGGAGTGATCGGTTAGGTAGTCGCGATTATGGATTCTTCGTATCAGGGTTGGACTGTGGAAAAGAGGAAATCTGGAGATATCAGTTACTCGTCGAAGAATGGGAGAGAGGGTGTGTATAGCCAAAATGACCATTTATTTGAAGGCTGACGACTAACTGAAAGGGACGAACGCATGAAGTCGAGATGAAGCCGTCTCACGTGACTGCTGATATCCATCCAGAAGAGGCTTCTGGTGATTGAAAGAGTCGAAAGGGATTCAAACTTACATAGGATAAACAACCTCAAAGTAAACCTCCATCAAATCCCGAATCTTCCCCTCATTCGCCAAAACCATCGTCTTCCACTTCTCAGGAATCGAGAACTTATCCACAACATTGAAAGTCCCATTTCCATGAATGCCATTCGTCAGCTCCAAAAGCATTCTCGCATCCTGTTCTCCATCAATCGAACCTCCTCTATTCTGACCCGCCTGCTTCGAGTTCCCACTCTTAATACCTCTCTTCTTCGCGGGTCGATTATAAGTGCAACTAACGCCGAAATCTAAACAGTTTTGACACCGCGTACCATCTTCTTGGCTCGGTTTGCATCTTATGCTTCGTTTATGGCAGAAATCACACGCTCGTGATATCCGTCGAAGCTTCCGTGGCCGTGGTTGAGCGTCTGAGGGTGCGTTCTGAGATGGAGGCGGCCATCGAGAACTCACACGAGGGAAAGTAGCGTGGTTCATGTTGCAGTTGTTGTTGAAGAGGACCGCTTGGGAGATGAGAAATTTTTGTAGTGGTGATGGACGGAAATGCCACCTTGTCAACTGTAATTGCCCTGATCCCTGGTTTCCATCTAGAAGGGAGGCGATTCAAGGTGAGCAGTTCAGCAACACGTGACGCTCGATGTCATTAATCAGGGTTGTGGCGCTGCTCTGCTCGCAGGCATTGGCCTACTGGAATCGCAATCCTTCTGAGCTTTGGAGTTTCGAGCCTCCTGGTGTCCTCCGGAGTATCCCCAACTCGCACAGCTCTCCAGCTCCCCGTTGTGTTCGATTTTTATGTAGAAGTCGAGACTCCATGGTCTATTTTCGTGTTGTCGATGTCATTTTGGCTGTTAGATAATTCAACTACCGAGCATCCGAGCCAATCAACCTAGCTCGGCATTGCTAAGCGAAGAGGCATATCACGTGGGAATCACGCTTCAGAGACGGGCAAAAGGTTGTTTCCAGCCTCTACCACGCCTGCTGTGCAAAAGCCTTGAAGTTTGAATTCAAGTTGTCAATTATTTCTTTGTTTGAAGACGAGAAGTTCAAAAAGGCTATCTCTATCATTCAATGCTGCGACATCCACACTTACAAGCAAAACATTCTTTGTCTCGAAGATCACTTAAAATTTACTCCACCTTCGCCTCATGCTGCAAGACAATCGCTTTCTCTTCTTGCTGTACAGCAGCCACTTCCTCCTCTGCACTATCCTCAATATGTCCATTCTCAGTAACGGCCTTCAAATCGGTCGTCTACGCATCCACCACACCAACTTCGCTGTTATGGAATCCACCCATGATGGCTTTGGTCCTCGGATGAAAATTGAATGCAATAGCAAACTTTATCGAGACGATGAATAAAATGAGGCGCACGAAAAATGCGCGTCCGGTGTCGTTGAATGCATCTGCAGTGGTGGCAGTGATTGGTGGGACGATGGCATCTCCAATAATGGAGGCAATGATGAATTACGAGCCGCGCTTAGTGTGGACGCCTAGACCGCAGAAACCGAGCGGTGGGAAAGCAGATAGATTCGAAGAAGAATGTTAGGGAGAGGATGCCCAGGCGGAGTATTAGCGAGATGTGGAACAAAGGCCGGGGAAGGGTACACAAACCAACTCCAAGACTTCCACGAGCACTGATTGCGATCGCAAGAAAGGTCACTACACCCATATAGTAAATAAGGAAGGACCCTTCTTAGTTTAACAAATCTCATCAAGCCACTACCGGTGAAACGGCCAATGGCGAAACAACCTTGTGCAATAGCCAAGAAGTTTGAGCACTGTGCTGAAGTTGTTCCTTTGCGGACTTCCGCGCCATAATTAATAAAGTGCCCCGCAAGCGACACTATTTCATCTGTCAGAAAAATTCATAAATTTTACTGGTGTTTGAAATGCCTTGGGCGCCGCAATAACATCCTTGAGCAATGAAAGCCCACTAAATCATATAATGCTTCCATAATGATCTCGAATCCAATTCATCTTCTCCCAAGGTGCCCATTGCTTCTAGTTGTTCTTGCATGTCTGCATCTATGATTTCGGGGATGTCTGAGATGTAGAAGACGAATGCGAGGAGGAAGACGAAGATTGCTATCCGGGGGTAGAAGTATTTGAACTGATTGGAGAGATTTAGTGCTTGCATCCTTGAAGAAAACATGCGACGCCAGAAGAGGGCCAACCGCTGTTTACAGTTAGCATGAAAGTAAAGGCAGTAGAAAGAGCGGGAAGTGTACCTATTCCGATGGCCTAGGATGCTTGGGCGATATTGAGACATAGTTCGAAATATCTTAGGGGCCGCAAACTAGAACAGGATTGTTAGTGCCGATCGACCTTGATTTGAAGGTGAGAAGTATGAGTCGTACCTGCGAGATACGGATTTACAGCGGTCTCCAATGTGCCAAGCACCGACCCAAATAATAAATGTGGCTCCGCAAAATCCACCAAAGGATCTTTTGATTGCAGCTGGCCAGAATAGCAGTGCGCCAATACCATACAGGGTCGATCCCAGCATAAAGGTAGCCTTGTAGTCCACATGTCAAAGCGTATACCGGCGAATGTCAATGAAGCTATAGGATAAGCACCAAAATATGCTGCTTGTAAACCTGAAGATCGGACACGATCTATGTTTAAGATGGCCTAGGTGGCATGGAATGGGAAGGAATTAATATAAGTCTGATCTACGTACCTAGAATGTTTGCTTAGAACATCTAGAAAACCGTAAGCGAACCCATCAATATCCGGTTAGCAACTTAGCAAGCGATGAGTTTTCAGTTGAATCGGTGATCAGGCGTACCCAGAGAAAGAAGTGAATGGCATTGAGACATAGTGGCATGATTGACAGTCGAAGAGTCAGATTCGCTACCTTAGTGAGGGCTCGTCCTTCGTTCTCAAGGTTGGTTGCTGCACCTTGGCAGCTTGATGATGCGATACGTCCTCGGAAAGAACTCGGTGCGCTTTGTCTGAATATGAAAATAATAAATAAACTCAACGCGGTCTCTCGATATTGACTCTTAATGGGAATGCACCATCAATTATAGAATATTCATGCCCGAGCTCTCCTGAGCGGAATTTTCATCAACACCCCGCAAAGCCCATACTCCATGATGGCCAGGAGACATGCCAAGAAGAGTAAGAAGGCATTCAGGGGTTGATTGGATCTGTGGTGCTTTGATAATAGCCGCTTCGGAGGAACGCAGAGACTTAATGAACTTGTGTATTTAAATTAAAGACCCGACGGCTGATCACAAACACCCGGCGACAGCGGCTCGCTTAAGCAAAAGCCTGCTATCAATCCCCTCAACTAAAGGACGACAATGATCCACCTGTGACTGATAGAATATGGAAGAATGCCTCGGAAAATGCACGTGTTCGTAGAGATAGAATTGATGGTGGCTGACGAGTGACATTTAATGAATTCGTCCATCAATCCTACGAAGCACCGTGGTCCAAAAGAGCCTCGCCGAGCAAAATGCCACGCCTATTGGTCGATTCTCATGTCCATCTCTATGAGTTGGATCACACCCATTCACTGTCATGGATGACGCCGACAAGTCCTCTCCAAGGCCAACATTCAGTCGCTGAATATGTCAGAAGCACTGAGCGTCGATTGTCTTCATCAGACGCTTCTCACGAGAGCCCTAGACAACTCTCAGGCTTCATATTTGTTGAAATAAACCGCATCAGCAATCCGCCATCCAAACCAGAAGGCTGGAAATGGCCGCTCCAGGAATACTCATTCGTGGCATCGATATCTCTCGGCTTGATCCCGAGATATCTGAAATACAGCTCCCTGCTGCTTGGAATCATCCCATGGGCCCCACTGCCTTATGGGTGTATAGCTATGCAGCAATATGAGAGGGAGCTTTGTGCCTTGCACTCAGAGCCTGCTACGAACGGTATCAAAAGGCCATATAAAGTCAAGGGGTTTCGATATCTGCTCCAGGATGAACCGAGACGAACTATGCTCGGCGCAAGATTCCTTGAGAGTCTGAGATGGATGGGAAGGAGAGGATACGTGTTTGAATGCACGATTGATTGCAGAGAGGGTCAAATGTGGCAGCTAGAAGAGGTTATTGAGATGATGGGAAGAGTCAATAGAGAAGTTGCTCGTGATGAGGATTTGGTCCAGGTGGTGATCAGTGAGAAAACCCTTTCCTTTAGCGAAGTTTGAGGGACAAAACGCGCTAACGATTCTCACAGGCCATCTCACCAAGCCCGACTTTTCCCTCGACCCAACCTCTTGTGCGGAAACACACGCATACCACAAGAAATATATCTCGCTCGTCGACGAGCTTTCTTGTTTCCCTAATGTCGCCATTAAATTCTCGGGCGCGTTCTCCCAATTACCAGAATACTTTCAGCGATTACCAGCATATCCTGCCCCCGATGAAGACAACGAGCGATGGATAGATGAGGTCGCACATCGCCTCTCTCCATGGACGATCCGAATATATAAGTGCTTTGGAAGCGAGAAAGTCATTTGGGGAAGCGACTGGCCAGTCTGCAACTTGGTGGGAGGCAAGGACGCCTTCGGACTGTGGGAAAGAGTCACAGAGCGGCTGTTACGTGAAGCCGGCATCAGTGAGAGTGATCAGGAGGGCTTTTGGTGCGAAAATGCGCGAAGAATATACAAGATCAAGAGTGATGAGAGGGAACCAAATCGCATATGAAGACTCCGTGGTTCACGGATCCACAAGGTCCTCTCGGAGGGTGAGCTCCGTTGGCGGTGGTACTTTCAGGTCGCAAGTGCGAAAAGCCAAGTCCAATTTTGCATCTCAGTTGGAATGTTTCTTGCTTATAGAGGATATTATTAGAGGGTATATCAGGTGCGTTGATGTTCTATGTAAGAAATGTCTCGACTCTATAGCTTGGATTCAAGTTGAACCTCTTGTGTCTGAATGTTCTGCTTTCCTCCCACTTCAACAATCATCGCTTTAGTGGTTATATCCCACCCAGTCTCAGGACTTGTAAAACTGAAATCCAACCATTCACCAAAGATCTTACGTACACCCAAGACAAGTTCTTCGTCGGCCTCCAACTTCGATTTCCGTACAGCTTTGAAGTCTCTGACATCTCTATGCAGTGGGTCTTTCTCTTTCCCCGTCTCATCGGATGCCTCCAATATCATCTCAGCAGCGCTCATGTTGGCATCTATTTCCCAGATACTCCCACCGCCAAAGATGGTACTGGCTCCTGGAGGCCTGGGAGAAGCTAGCAATATCCGAGAAATGGCAAAGCGGAGTGCAAGAGAGGCGAGATTGTCCCCGCGAGATTCCACCCACTTCGAAGCTTGCAAAGCGGCATCTCTCAGACCAGCTGGCGCTGGATGGAAATCTCCCAAGCTACCAACGGGTACTCCACCGCTTCTCAGCAGCCCTATACACAGTGGACTCGAGTTGAAGATACAATCAACTCCAGCATCCCGAAGCGCTTCCAATCCCTCACTTTCAAGTCTCGTATTTTGGAGCGTCAGTTGAGCCCAATTTTGCACTGCGTCAAGTGGCCGTCCATATTGCTGCTTGACCAAGTTTGCCACACGTACGAGCTTATCAATCGAATACCCTGAAACCCCCACATAGCGAATCTTTCCTTGGTTCACGAGGTCGAGGAGAACGCCAACTGCAATGACAGCGTCGGTATCGGTGACGTATTCAATGTCATGGCAAAATACAACGTCTAAGTAAGATGTCTTGAATCTTTCCAAGGATCGATCAACTGAATACCGTATCCACTTCGGTGAATAGTCGAACTCTAACGCCGCTATCCTTCCAACTTTGGTCATCAAGATGATTTCTGAACGACTGTAATTGGAAACCACATCTGGATGTGAAAAGGCATCTCCCAAAAGCCATTCCGAGGGCCCGTAATATGGCGAAGTGTCGAAAGTTCGAAACCCTAACTTCAAGGCATGCTGGATTATGTCTCGAACAGGAAGTGAAGTTGGGTCGGGATGTAACTGTGTACTGAAAGCTGCTCCTCCAAGAACAAGTTTTGATACAATTGAAGATAGGGGAGGCTTCGGATTATCCGAAGTCAGCGTGAACGCAGACTTCTCCATACCGTCGTCGTCTTACTGAAAGAAGCTGGTTGGGGTTCCCTTCTAGTCAACTTATGCTGGCTGCAAGTAGATCGCGGGTGGCGGAGATCGGACAAGAAGACTCGCCAGTGCATAAAAAGCACATAAAGTCAAAAGATATGGACAGAGAATAGGTGGGGAGTGGACGATTAAAAATTGAGGCGTCCAGCCAAAAGCTTGATATCCCACCAATTGCACTGCTTTATCAAAACAATCCTTGACCTCATGAGTTCAAGATGATTGAGGTCAAGAATTAAATGTATCTTGATGAAAGACCGATATAATTGGACAAGATCATATTAGCCGGGAAGATCAGCAAATTGTCCGGAAAATGGCCCGTGATTCCCTTAGTACGGTCAAGCGACCAGTTATATTGAGCGGGGTCGAGTGGTCCCGGGTAAATACAGCGTCCAGCGACTCATTTACCCCACAATGAAGCCTATAATAACATGAAAATGACCCGAGCAATCCGAAGAACGTTCCATCACGTACGAGTTGCGATATGGCAGTTGTTGACACGCGATCCATGTCGACTTCCCCAGACTCCAGCAACAATGGGGTAGTTGAGCAGTCGATGAATGCCGGAGAACAGAACGCTAGGCGAGGAGAAATAGTTGCTCCAGGCCGAAAAAGGATTCAAAGAGCATGCGATAAGTGTTCTAACTCGAGAACGAAATGTGATGGAAAGCATCCATGGTCAGCAACATCCTTCAGGCTCGCCTATACTGGTAATTGACTGACATCGTTTCTTGGCGGCCCTGCAGCCAGCATTGCACGAGTTAGTGTTTCGATATTGTTTTCATTTGCCTATTGTACTCATACGTTACAGATTATGGTTTCACCTGTAGCTACGACCGAGAGCAGAAGCCACGAGGAAGGGCGCCATCCAAACGAATGAGGATTGAAAGTACATCATCTGGCTCCTCCAATACCCTTTCCAATTCTCACGTGCCTTCATCGTTGGCTCAACCAATCACACCTTCGAGTTCGAATTCCGATACAACTGGAGGCCAACAATCGAGAATAGAAGGAACCCGTTCTTTCCACGCCAACAATGGCGAACCATCTACTGGCACTGAGCATGCCAGTGTCAGAGAGCAACACCGACGAGCAATTTCCAACAATACCGTCCCAGACCTTTATAACCCAAGGCCAGAATACCAACAGCTTCCCGATTACCTCCAAATCCCGCAGCAAAATATGGGGACGCTTGCCAATTTCCACCCTTTATACTTCGACGACACCAATTTCGGAAACTTCTCACAATTCGATTACGCCATTCCCAGTATGCCGACAGCTATTTACGGCACCGTCGGCAGCCAAGTAGCCCAGGGAAATGAGATGGACAATCACAACTCGCCGTTAGATAGAGCAAGAATTAGGCCAATCTCTCGCATTGGGTTTGTTATGCCTGGTACACCTCAATTCAGACCTGCAACAGCTTTTGGAAAGTCTCCTTCCGCGGAACCACCAGCTTCGCAAGCATGCCGGTACCTGGTTCTCGTTCCTCTACTTCAGCATATCAGCGGCGTCATTCCTACGAGCATCGCATGCGACCTCCTCGATCTCTACTTTGCGGAGCCTTCAAGTTCGTTGTTTGAGTCGGCATCTCCTTACGTCCTCACACATATCTTCCGAAAGAAGTCATTCCTGCACCCAACAAAACCGAGAGTCACTTCTCCAGCATTGCTGACAGCTATGCTGTGGGCAACTGCACAAACCTCAGATGCGCAAATCTTCAAGACCTCACCAACATCGCGTGCAAGGATTTGTGATCGACTTTTTGCGATTTGTCTTCGCCTGCTGAACCCTTTGCTCTATGAGAATCCTAGAACAATACCAGGTGGGCTAACGAGGCGACTCTTCTTGGTCAATGGCTAACATTAACTCCGCCAGAGAAAATACCGCAGCCAGAAAGATCCCACAATGGTGCAGTTCGGGACGGAATACAAAGCACTGGAACACTAGATGACGTTTTGACAATCACACTCATCGGGATCGTAGTCTCTGGCGGAGACTTCAAACACGATTGCTTGAAATGGTGGCGAGCTGCTTGGGCACTTGCAAAGGAATTGCGATTGGGTCAGGAAGTTGACGACTTTCAAAATGAACTTGGAAATGCTGATTCCCCCTATGAAAGCACTCATGCGTCAGGACAGAATGACTCGGCCTTTGGTGTCGAAGGATCGTGCATGACGGAGGAAGAGAAAGAGGAAAGAAGACGAACCTGGTGGCTCCTATACATTGCAGATCGACACCTTGCTCTCTCATTCAACTCCCCTCTCACGATTCTCGAAGCAGAATGCCACCTCTACCAACCCCTCGACGACGCATCATGGGAGGATTTCGACCCGGATATCCCAAGGGATCGCTACTATGGGCCGTCAACAATCTTCACAGGGGTAGGATTGTTCGAATACTTCCTCCCTTTGATGGTAATACTAGGCGACCTGGTTGATATCCACCACCGCAGCTACCATCCTCGATTCGGGAAGCTCGAGAACATCGCTGCGATTTCGCAAGTCGAAGCGATGCTAGATGCATATGAACAGTCACTCAAGACTCCTAGCCAACGGACTTCCACAACCTCGGAATTCCAGACTCCGCGCTTGACAAACATGCATTCCCAATTCAACCTGCCGCACTCCCCACCCTCGTCTCTCAACCCGTCCTCACCATCCGCAGAATCCCGAAGAAAAATTGTCATCGCATACGCCACCCACATCCTCCACGTCCTCCACATCCTTTTACACGGGAAATGGGATCCAATCAGTATGTTGGACGATCTCGACCACTGGACGACATCCCCAAGCTTCGTGAAATGCGCGTCGCATTCGGTGTCGGCAGCGGAGGCTGTGAGCCAGATTCTAAAGTTCGATCCGGAGTTGAGCTTCATGCCGTATTTGTTTGGGATATATTTGTTGCATGGGAGTTTCATACTGTTGTTGTTTGCGGATAAGATGCAGATCGAGGCGAATCCGACCGTGAGACAGGCTTGTGAGACTATGATTCGGGCGCATGAGGTTTGTGTTGCTACGTTGAATACGGAATATCAGGTATGTTTTCTTCTATCTGTAGTTGACAGGGGGAGGGATTTGGGGAATGAGTGCTGATTTATCTACGCAGAGGAACTTTAGGAAAGTGCTGAGGAGCGCGTTGTATGATGCGAGGGGGATTGTGTCGATTGACATGGAGGAGCAAAGGATCAAAAGGAGGGAATTCTTGTCGCTTTATCGGTGGGCTAATAATGGGAAGGGATTGGCTTTATGATTGTATCATATAGTAGTTAAACAAACAATTTTTGCACCCTCTTTCATTCCACTAAATCTTAACAGGTGATGCTCACGTGGGGATATCACCTGTGAATAACCGAGACTGCCGGAAGAGAGTGACTAAGCCTAATGAAATTCTGAACAACCATTTCATTTAAACTCTTCCTCGTTCCATAAAGTTGAGATAAGTTAGGACTTTACTTCTAGCCAGGCCCAAAACCCTAGATCACTGCTGCCCCACATTGGCGCATTTAGCGCCGATTTTTCAACGTTAACCGCGTTTTACGCTCTCTATCTACTACTATTCCTCTCTTTTACTTCTTATTTGCAACCCTATCCTAATATTCCGATATTACTTCGACTAGTACAATCCCTAAAACCTCTCCCAATCATGCTAATGCACAAGAAGTCTCTTTTAATCGGTATAAACTATACCGGATCGGAGAACGAGCTGAATGGATGTCATCAGGATGTCGAGAACGTCGCTGAGTTCCTGAGCTATCGCGGCTATTCAGGTATGTCTAATTCTCGGGGCGATATTTCCTACCTGGGATGTCTCGCGATCCTTAACTCTCTAGATATGCCTTGAGAGTAGACGACTCATGAGAAGTTTTCACAACTCCATACTCTGCCTTATTAGTCAATACTGACTCTGAGATCTTGACGTTCAGACGATCCGCGCTCCCAAGTCATTTTGAGAGATGATATGGGCGGAATGTACTATCCCTCTGGGCACAATATGCTCGTAAATTGCCCTCCTTAAATCTTGAATATTAATTGCTAACATGTTGCAGGCAGCGATCGATTGGCTAGTCAGTGAGCCAGGGACGTGCAACTTCTTCCACTACTCTGAACACGGCGGGCAGGTTCGTGATCCCACTGGCAACCACCCTTCCGGAATATTGGATACCATCTGCCCCGTTGATTTCCGCAGCAATGGCCAGATCGATTCCGATACTCTGCACCATCACTTGGTATCCAGGATGCCCCCAAATTCCACCCTCTTTGTGATTTTGGATTGCTGTCATTCTGGCTCAGCCTTAGAGTTGCCATATGTCTACAAGTCCGACGACGAATATAATCGACAATCTAAGAGAAGGCGTCCATCTCATGAGCGAAGCCTCCGATCTCTTCATGGGCGGCTTCTCTTTCAACAAGCTCGCTGAAGCGCAAGACCTCTATGCTGGAGCCACCAATTTCTTCCGCTCGTTCAAACATATGGGAGAGCAGCAGGCTCCAGGACTTGGGGCAGATGAGGACAATGCAATGTATGTGCAAGAGCACAAGATGGTGACAATGTTCTCAGGTTGTCGGGATGATCAAACGAGTGCAGATGCGAATATCAATGGGATGAGTGAGGGTGCTATGTCCTGGGCGTTCTTGGAGACAATGAAGAGGGGCCAAGGCGCGAGTTATTTGCAGGTGAGCTATTTTTGATTGTGGTTTTACTTCTTTTGGAATGAAGTGGGGGAGTTCGAGGGATGGAGATGGAAATCGCTGACGAGATAGAAATAGACGTTACAAGATACGCGGTATTGTTTGAGACAGTCGAATTACACGCAGGTGCCACAGCTTTCGGTGGGACTGCAGATGGATCTCAACCAGCCACTTTGTTTGTGAGACTGTAAAATGGTGCTGCGTGGCTTTCCAAAGCTAGATCATGATTAAAATAGAATTACAAGTCGAAGGTTTCCCTCCCTCTCTCCACATTGTCTCGACTGACTCTCTCCTTAACATAGTAAAATAAGAGGCTTCTTGTTGGAACGTGACATCTGAGTCATAACCCCTTGGCCCTGTTGCCTAGGGTATGAGTCATTACGCTGTATATAGAGCCCTTGGATCACTACTCTCTAAATGTCAAGCTGCTTTCACATTCTACAATTATGACCTCGCAACACTTCTTCCCATCATCTTTGCCCTCTTCCGGCTTTTCCACCTCATCAAGTACCCTCCCGGCCTCGACAAAGTGTCTTCCATCCACTCGTACTCAAATCCAATAGCCTCCCAACCATCACTGCTCTTCGCTCGAAGCGTTCCACCGCCCTCGCAGACCACATTATCTCCTGTGGCATGCCTCTCTTTTGAAGTTTGGCATTGCAACATAGAGCGGACTTGCCGCTCGTAGTAAAGGAAGCGTGCCAAGTTCTTCTGCATACACATTACTGCATGCTTTTAATCCGTTGCGCGCTGCTTGGGCTTCGTTCTCCTGGATGATAGAGAGGCATAGTAGGAGGTTGTGTAAAAATAGGAAAGGTCGATCGAGGTGTCTTGGGCTAGTTTCTCGGAAGGTGAGATGATTGCTGGTGAGGAATGTGGAATAGGGGAAAGGAAAGTAATGAAGGCTGATAGATTTGTGGAGGATGGGAAGGGATTGGGGATTGAGAGCTGTGTTTTCCAAGGACGGCCTGAGCTAGTACGTCATATAGCAAGACTCGAGCTGACCAGTAGCGCCCTAAGGACTGGGCGATCCAGTAGGAGCAAAAGGTATGGGGAGATCCGTAATACGTGTTTGGATCTTGGTCTTCAGGGTCTCTTTTTCAACTCTCGTCATCGGCAAATGGAGTATTATAGTGGCGATGCAAGTGGAAGTATCAATTATTCAATTACTATGAGATAATGCGCCATTGATTGCAGATCCTAGTATAGAGACATTATTGGAAGAGAGTAGGAGGGAATCAGACTACTCCACTACTTCGGTTATGTGTATCGTGATATCCTCGAGAGCTTCATTCACGTCATCCGTTCGAGAGAGAGGGCGGCGGTAATGTGCTAGTTGCAGGCTTTTCGAGAGGGGAATGAGTTGAAAATCTAGATGAGCCATCAAGAGGACTGTTCAAGGAGAGGATGCCAGGGAATAAGTACAGCCATTGTCCTGAAAATAAGGTGTCCATTTGTGACTTTGGAGAAGGTTGGTCACCGTTGCTGAGATGCAATGCCACTGAGCGACCACCGGTGGCTGTGAAAATTACCGAGTCAGTAATCACTAAAAACAGACGAAAGATGAGAAGTGAGCGGGATTAATGAGAGCCAAATGATCCAGTAGAAAGTGGGACATAAGATATCAATTGTTCCGCTAGGTTCAGCGATCAAAAACGGGGTCTTCGAGGTGCTACAAGCTATTCCAGGCTGCCTCCGAACCGGATATAACTCAATCTTGATAAGTGGGTTGGGCTCTTGTTTTCGAGGAGAACGCTTTGCAAATTTCGATTGTTGAAATGAGTGATGAAGGATTGATATCTTGTTTTCAAAGAATACGGAATCAGTTTCAAAGCAGTTGCTTAAGCCATGGCTCACGAGCCCGGTTAGAATGGAGAGAGGGTTGGACCGAGAGTCACTTGCTGTGCTTGATATGTCCAATCGCTTTGATCAGAGCACAATCATAGATCTGAGCAAAGTATGAGAACAGAGTCCACACTCCAAGATTTATCCGTGATCATGGGCTCACCTCATACGAACTTATACAACTGATAGCAGGCAACAAATTCGCATCTCGTCGTCCTCTGACATATGCGACTTGGAAGTGCTTCAAAGAAGATCCATATGATAGACGACCCTTTTGGGATTCAAAGTCGATATTTTGGTGGCGGTCGTTGAAGAGATATGTGAAGACTACTTGGATTAGGTTTGCCCTTGCTGAGCTTGGGGATGATGGAAGCTACATGGTTTTCTGTAAGCTCAAAACGGTTGAACGATCACGCAGTGCCTCCCCCCCTTTCCACCAACGAACTTGAGGGGCCTGCGAGCAAATCCGGCACTAGTTATATTCCTGTTCAACAAGTCAGTAGTTCACCCAAATTTGGAACGTATGGGGAAGGACAATGTAGGAATCCCATGGCCTCGAGAACCCCCCCACAGTGCAATAACAGCTCGCTGACCAATGAAGGGACTCAAAACATACACGAATTGGAGTCGCTGCTCCTCATATTCTGAACAGACTATACTGCGGTCAGAGCATCGCTTGCAGTAAGGTTGTGCTGCGGCGCACTAGGAGCCAATCAGCTAAGCAACAGAGCAGAATTCTCTTCCTGAACTTGGTCAGATCTCCTTAAATCACTTAGTCGAACCTTCATTTCATTCATTTTCGGCATCTTATCTTGTAGTTCCTTCCTACCATGTTTTTCTCCCAGCACATGTGGATGGTCTGGTTTAGAGTAACGTTCACAACGTCCTGGGGAGACTACTCTCATTCGAAGACACCTGTAGAGACGCATGACATGTCCTGGAACTCTGAGAGTCCGAGACAGGCATATGATAGGGCCGAGTCTCATCCCCAGAGAACTGGATAATTTATATGAGATTTTATCAAGAAGGGAGACATGATGCGTTTTCCTTACAAATTAAGTAGGAGTTAGGTGGTGATCCATCTAACCAAAAACAGAAGCAGCTTACTTATACTAGCTCCTTTCCCACACTACACTTGTCAGTTTTTGACATGAAGATCTAGTTCCGGTAATCCGGCAAACTTTTATGAGCTAAATAACAAATGAAACTGTGTGCATTTGACGCATTACGTCTCGTTTGGGCACGACTGGATCTCTTCTTATTACTTTTTAACGCTTACGATGAACTTGTACGTTAACAATGATCATATATTGGATATTCTGCTAGATCCAGGATTGTTTGGCTGGTCGCTGTGAAGGGCTGGCAATGCATCGTGATTCTTGATTGAATTGCCCATCCTTTATGAACGGCTAGGATTCATGAATGATTACATTCCCTGTCTCCCCGAACCCCCTCCCCAATCCAAAATAGGGGGTTGGGGGTCGTACGGAATCGTCTACACTGAGTGAACGATTAGAATTTCTGAAGTTTGAGTAGCTCAGATGCCGTGAACGATTGCAAGACGCGTCAAAAGTGACTCACTTCCCGCGATCGGAGTCTTATTCTTTCTGGGGATTGTAACATTCAAAACTACATTGTACGGAAAGTCAAACACAATGCAGTAAGAATTTTGATTGAAATGACGTGCAGTCTGAAAAGGTGCTTGATGCCGTCAGCATTTCGCTCAACTTCTCACCACCGAACACCGCCTCATTCATTTCATCAGCCAGACGCACCACTAGTGCAAGTGATCCCAGGACTACTATCGATATTCGCACACAAATACTCCGCCGTCCCCGAAGGAGGTGCCACACTCCACCCACTAAAATAAATGTCGCAAGTGCCATCAGCTGGGCAATCCAAATTAGCGATAACCGGCTCATACTTCGTCGAGGTCGTGCCTTTGAAATTCTTGAAATAAACATCCGTCACGCTCGCCGATGACGGATTGCTTGCACAATATGCCGCCGTTTGGGAATAGCAGCTCTGGATCTGCGCCGCGTAGTCGTCACCACTAATCGTTACTCCATCATAGGTGACGTTTTTAACGACAGCAGAGCCGTAACCTCCGGGGTAGAGCTTGATTCCCACGGCCTTTGCAGAGGTTGACATGTCGGCATTGGTAACATAGATATTTTCCACAGTGTCCGTGGTGCCGGCTTTGCTTCCAAGAGATCCAACTGAGAGGCCGTGGGATCCTGAACAAGTTATTGTGTCGACAGTGACATAGTTCGCACCCGGTTTGAAGGCAACGCAGTCATCCTGATTACTGACTGTTGCGTCGATGACGGACACATAACTCGCTGGGCCGATATCCCACCTACATAACAGGGGAGTCAGTAATTGCTTCACTCGGAATGTTTCTAGAACATTTTCTCCCGAGACATGTTTCGAGGGTCACTACTCCTGAAACAGTCCCGAATAGGAAACATATTGCTCCCCAGTTAGACTTACCCGTCGGTGTTCTTAGGCGCATTGGTTGAGCTTGACGCTGCGCTCATTGCAACGCTGGAGTAGATGATGTTTTTTGAGTTTCCAGTGGCGGAATGGAACGCATTAGGTGCGTTGCGGAACTTGAGATTGCTGACAGTGATACCCGTCGACCCGGTAATGTAAAACAAAGTCGGTCTCTTGTAACTGCTGTTTGTCGCGAAGTAATCATATGCCGCTTGTCCATTGCCGTCAATGAGGCCAGTTCCAGTAACAGATCTAACTTTGGCTGTAGTGATACCAGACATGAGGAAGATCGCCTGTTTGCCGCCCCAGTAGGTGAGATCATCCGACGCTTTCAGGATCCCTTCGATTTGGAAATCGCAATTGGAGCATCCGGCGAAGGAGAGAATGCTCCTGATGGCATATGTCTTTCCGGCTGGAATCACGATAGTGCCGCCATTCCCGCAACTAGCAATCGCCGCTTCGATGGAAGGAACATCGTCGGTTCCTGAATCTCCAGCTGATGTTGGCGTGCAACTTGCTCTCTTGATGACGTGGTTGGGTTCGTCTTGGACAGGAGTTGCTAACGAGTTGGCAATGGCGACAAACCCAAAGACATAGATCAAGAAACGATTCATAATGCTGACCATGTTGTTCAAGTGACAAAACGTTGAACTTATTGGGTGGGAGGAGGATTATGGGCTGGACTCGGGCAATATCATCGAGGCGGGAACAGATTTCTTATAAAAATGGGGGAATTTCGAGCAAGGTTGACGTCTGAACAAGATTACCAAGGCAAGCGTTCCCGTTGGTGGCTCTGGATGTTTGCAAGTCCGTAGGAGACAGAAGAGAGTTCATCACATCGATCCATTACGCAAGGAGGCCTTGTTCAAGCCTGATATCGCAATAGCCCGCCCAGTCCTTCATACAACACATGGAGAAACTATTCACCAAATCCGGATGCAGTCGTTTATATGAACCACAGCTAATCCGAGAAGCGAGCCCTGAAACAAATTTACCCCACACTGCATGGGTGAGATCTAGCTATGGCACTGCATGAGAGATGAATCTTTACTTCTTCGTCAACTCCTGAGCTCAGCATCCTTGAGATCAAGTAGCCCTTCATTCCATATGTGGAGAAACTCTTCTCTATGTATCTGGAAGAAGGTTGCTGTGCGGTGACCACGGTGACGTTCATTTACCCGCGACGCGTTCAGGCCGAACTGGGGTTCCTGCCCCGCAACATCGGAGCGACTCATACCCCTTTCGGACCTCAACCCCGTACGAAATAATTTGAACCTCTTTCGCCAACACGTTTCTTCGCGGAATATCGCTCGAACAACAGAACCGACGAGATTAAATTGACGACTGCCCCGCACTCGAGCCGTCTACCATCCCGGCTCTATCAAAATAAACTTCGTGAACATGGGTGACTGACCATGTGGAGAAGCTTTGGCAATCAAATGACCTGTTTCATAATCTTGTGGAGAGAGAACATGATCACAGTTTGGTGGAAACGGATTGCACCGCCAAATTGCGGCTGTGAGTCCTGAAATGAGAGGAGTTCGCAAAGTTACATCCTCGAATAAGAGACACATTCTTGGAGCCCGGCGCGGATGATGACTTGATTCCGCAATATGTGCAACTCACTCGCAGCCGAGTCTGCCTTGTGAGATCTAGTCTTGAGACATCGAACACAGTCCATCAGCTAAGATTAACACTGGCCCGTGGAAGTCATAAAGGGGCAAGAGTACTCATTAACGTTGTCAATTGAGGGTCTATTATTGTCACAATCATTCAAAATGCAATTTCAACTGTTCATCACCGTTCAACTTCTATTGCTCTCCTTTGCACAGGGTCTTGCTCTCGATAAGAGAACAGCCCGCGAATCCAGTCCCAGTGGCTGCCTCGTGGTACAAGGAACGGACACAGCGTCCGGTCAATACGCTTCTTTCGGTGCTGCAGTGACGGCTTTAGGATCGGGAACAACATCAAAGTGTATCTTCATCTATCCTGGGACGTACCAGGAGCAAGTCAGGGTCACCTACGGAGGCAACTTGACGATCTATGGATATACTAGCGAGTGAGTTCCCAGGTTCGAGCAGTCTTCTCAGCAGCCATGTCGTTGACTTAAAGTGAGCAATTCACGGGATCAGCTCCTGGATAATTCCGAAGAGATGATGCTGATAGTTGCTCTTGTGGAATGAGCGATTGCCGTTTGCATTGTAATTTGGATTTTGGAGATCGGATGCGAGGCTGAAAGAAACTTGCTAATCAAACGAACAGCACCAGTGACTGGAAAAATAATCAAGTGACTATCGAGAGTTCCCAGTCATCATCCGAAGCTGGAGATCTAGACGCAAGTTCTGCTGTCAACTTTGTCAACAATAACCTCAAGGTCTACAATGTCAATTTCGCCAATACATACGGCCAAGGTGCACAGGTGAGTCAAGAACCTCGCAATTTCAGTTGAGCCAAAGCTTCTAACATATCACTAGGCAGTAGCCTTGACTGCCAATGGGAACTACCAAGGCTTCTACGGGTGCTCTTTCCTCGGATGGCAAGATACGCTATATGCGAAGGCCGGACAGCAATACTACAAGAGATGTTACATTGAAGGTAGATCCATCCTTCCTCAACTGATGAGCCGTACTAACACATTTCAAAGGTGGCGTTGACTGGATATTCGGCGATGCCGCAGCTTGGTTTGGCGTTTGTACAATCGCTGCCAAGCAAAGTGGTGGTTCCATCACAGCAAACTCACGAACCCTCTCGACAGACACTAGCTGGTACGTTATCGACACTTGTACTGTGGAGGCAGCATCGGGTTACTCCCTCGCTGGTGAAGTCTATCTCGGTCGACCGTGGAGAGCACTTGCTCGCGTGATTTTTCAGAATTCTGTGCTGTCAGATATCATCAACCCGGCCGGTTGGTCAACTTTGGCCGCTGATGCAACTCCGTAAGAATTCCCTGAGAATGGATGAATAATTGAAAAGGGCTGACTTGATATCCGCTTAGGATCTTTGAAGAATGGAACAACAGCGGCGCAGGCTCGAGCACTTCGGCTCGACTCTATGAGACCACGGCGACGGCTGGTATGAGCAAGACTCTTCTTTGGCAGGATAACTATGATAGTTGGATTGATGCTTCGTACTGAGTGTGGCATCTATTTTCACATGATTCCATATTTGATATGTTGTCCAATCACGTCACATTAACTGCTTCAATATACTCTTGAAGGATATCGAGTGCGAGATTTCTTGATAGCTGAGACTTCAACAAATGACTCGAGTGAGACCACAAGTGTAACTGACGCGAATGGAGGAGTAACTTCATAACTTCAGCTTTCAGCCCGTTATGCCCAAAAAGACATACTATTTCAGAAGCATACACTTTTTAAAAATTAAGCCTAACCAAAAAGCCACGCTAAATTCGAATTGTACTTGTATCAATGTACCCTTCCCAGAACTTCAGCTAAGAAGCAATCCTGAAGCCCGTATGAATCCCAATTGCTCACTGGAAATGGGTAAACAAAAGTCAAGGCTTGAAGATACAATATATTGAGCGGAACATCCAATCTGCTATTATTATTTTTGTACACAACTTTTTCACTGAATTAAGTGCAACTTTGAATTAGTCATTAACTATCCTCCATTATTAGATACATTGTCCTCACCATGCCTACCAAGTATATGCATCCGCATCAATCCAACTTATATCCGGCTGTAACCCATCAGGTGTCATGAACACATCCTTCGGCGTCCTATACGCCCTCGCCTGATCAGCCGTAAACTCAATCGTCAAATTGCCCTCTATTCTTGCTGACAAATTAAAGCCCGGCCCATAGCTCTTATACTCCGCCATCGTCGTATTTGGGCCAAAGTTATCTGTCGCGGGATTCGTGCTCCATTTCTCGTATCCCACGGGCCTGATAGTGGCATCCATGTAAGTGTTCAAATAGACTGAACGATGGAGAGAGTTCCAAGGGCGGCCTAGGTAACACTTGCCCACAATTGAAGGCGCGATGGTGGAGTTTGCTGCATCGAGGAAAGAGTCGGAGATGTAGACACCGTATTTGTTCGCAAAGGTGGTGTTCGTGCCTTTCCAGGCTGTGATGCCGCCGCCGCAACCACGAAGAAGGACCCAGGAGTGCTGGATCCAGGCTGTTCCGAACCCGTAAAAGAAATCTGTTTGACCAGCAATCTCATTGCGGTAGAAGTACGCATTTCCTAGCTTTCCGACGTAGACCTGGAATTCATGTCAGCATATG